>CAJNIZ010006783.1:5289-17135 GCA_905231905.1 Symbiodinium pilosum | reverse complement strand
TAATCCCCTATATGACCCCCTTTAGGAAGTTTAGACTATAGCTCAGATGGGGATTGTCTGGCTCAAGGGCTGGTGCGGTGCGAAGGGGGCGGAGGGGTTTGTTGAGGGTTTAGGGGTTTTGGGATTTAGGGTTTAGGGGTTTTGGGATTTAGGGTTTAGGGCTTTGGGATTTAGGTTCTGGGGTTTAGATTCAGGATAAGCCCGACCCTAAGAATAGGACTCTGTAATGTGACTGAACATTTTGGAGATTACGACAACCTCCACATTATAAATTCCGGGCTGAAGCCCTAAACCCTAGACCCTGAAACACAGGCCTTGCTTTTACGAAGCTCCAGCCCTGAGAGGCGCGCGGTTGAGCCAAAGAAGCGGAGACCGACAGATACACCACACCATTTGGGGTTTCCCAAAATTAGAGGGAACATTTATAGAAGGGTTATAGGGGTTATATAGGAACATTATAAGGATCTACAGGGTTTAGGGCTTAGGGTTTCCCACAACTAGGGGTATTTTTTGGGTGGGTCCCCATAATGAGGATTATAATATTGGGGTCTATATGTGGGATCCCGTATTTTGGGAAACCACCATTTGGGCTTGAGGGTCAGGGGTTGAAGGGAACATGAATAGAAGATCATGAGCACTGCTCCGAAGATCCCAATGATTGTAGGTATGATTTTGAGGATCCAGGAAGGTATGTAACGGAAATTTGGAAAGGTTATACGGACTCTAGCGGCAGGTAGCTGGAATAGAATGAAGCCGACTAGCACTACACACATTTTCGGTTTTGGTGTAGAGAAGTTACTTGAAAAGGTTCCTATAGAAAGGATTACAAAATTGGGAAGGTGCAGAACCCCTTTGCGGTGAGTAACCACTTTGGGCATTGACTGCCTAGCCGCCTGCACTGCGCACATCTTTATGTACATGCCCCTCCATGGACACATAAAGCGAGAGAGAGAGAGAGAGAGAGAGAGAGCTCTGAGTGAAAACTCCTCACGCCAAACACTAGGTCTGTGCCTCAGCAACACCCATTACATCTCATGGCTTAACCTTGTTGAACCTTCTGGAATTCCTAGAGAACCTTCCAACCTGCTACCTGGTCCGCATGACACAGTCTAATCCAAGACGTCCAAGCCATTTAAGCCAAGTTCTGTTCCTGATGGCTATAAACCACTAAGTAGCGCCAGCTTCCAGTTCATGATCCGTTTTCTTTTCCCTTTGCTTCTCCAGTATTGGGCCCTGTCATATTAAACCCTGAAGCCTAAACAGTAGTTCCCATTTCCTTTTCCATTACCTTTACATAACCTCATATATCATATAACCCTACATATCCCTTTTCTTTTCCATTGTCCCTGTAGAATCCTCAGTACTCCCCATGCAGAGGCCAGCATCTGGGGACTCTCTTTCACAGCCTCAACCTTAAACCCTAAACCCTAAATCCTAAACCCTAAACCCTAAACCCTAAATCTCTGGGGACTCTCCTTCACAGCCTCTGCTGTCTGCAGGAAGAGTATCCGACCGGACCTGGAACATACGCTAGGGTGGTTTAGGGTTAAGGGGTCTAGGGGTTTAGGGTTTAGGGTTCAGGGGTTTAGGGTTTAGGGTTTAGGGTTTTAGGGTCTAGGGTCCAGGTTTTCTCCCCATGTCCAGGGTTTAGGGACTGGGGTGTAGGATTTAGGGATATAGAACCCCAATAGAGGAGAATCAAGAATGGAAAAGACAATTGCGAGTAAAAGAAAGCCAGGGTTACGTAGCAGGGTTTCCGTTATTGAGGGCGAGGCTATGTTTCAAGTAATCTGGATACTCAAAAATAGTCATCGCGTTTTATTTATATTTCCCTGAAGTACCTCCTGCAGTCATTTAGCAAAAAGGGGCCCACACAAAACTTATGTGTGACGACATAGATAACAAACACTGGGCTCCTGCTAAGGAACTTAATTCAAGTTACTATATTGGGCAAACCCTATCAATTACTATATATATATATATACCCGTTGTGGTAACTTAGTTTAGATTCCTTAACAGCAACCCAGAACAGCAGAGGGCAGCTCCAGCACTTTGTCTAAAAAGTCACGGGTCTTTTTTTTGCAATTAATCATCTCCACTAGACGTGACATGCACCGCCCTCTGACTCTAAACCCCAAACCCTTAACTAAAGAAGCCTTACTTTGACTGTGTGAGTCGCTGTAGGTGTTGATCACATTTGCAGAAGATGGAAAATGTCTGTTATCCAAAACCTGGGAGGATCTAGAAAGTAGATCCCCCAGAAGGGTTCCTAGAAATTACCCTATAATAGTATAGTAATAGTATAGAGTACCATAACGGGGTTCTACTTTCTAGATCCTCACAGGGGTCTGGGTACTTGGGTAGGTGATTAGGTAAAGCAGGGGGTTTAGGGTTGAGGGTCTTGGTACTTGGGAGAAAGCATGCGTGTGCAAAATGAAACCAAAGTTCATCCTCCTCAAAGAAATATGATAATTTCCCAAAAAAAGGGGACCCCAATATAGACCCAGAAATACTATAAGACTTATTATGGGGAACCCAAAAAGGTACCCCTAATTTTGGAAACCCCCAAATATGCCTGAAACTAGTTCTAGGTACATGATGTGACCTTATACATATGAAAGGCCTGCTGAGCTCTCCGCGATTCTTCTAGAATCTGCAAGGTAATGTCTTACTTGCCACAAAATCATACTTTGGGGTTATACTCCCCCTTAAGTAGATAGAATATGGGGTATATGGGGATCTTCTTATAATATACCCAAAGCCATATTCTATCTACTTAAGGGGGACTATACATAGTGATCTACAGGCACATAAGGAGGATGTATACGGACCAACAGGGCTGTATGGGGGCTTGGCAGGCTGAAGGTCAATCAAACTACGCGTCACATTTGAGCAGGTCTCCATCACGAGGATCGTGGTATATTCAATTGTGCATTTGGGGCCTCGACTTGTAAAACCACAATGAAGGGCTGTCCTTGGACTGGACCTAGATACCTTTGTAGGCGGCTTTCATCAGCTATAGTTCAGTTGGGCTTAGGGTTTAGGGTTTGAGGGTTTTCGGGTTTAGCGTTTGGAGGTTCAGGGTTTGGGGCTTAGGGTTGCAAATTAAAAGGCTGTGTTTGCACCTCAGAATATGAGCTATGGCCTAAACTCCTTCCAGGGGAATTATATAGGGACTATATAGGGAAGCGTTCTTGGGGTTATTCAGGGGAATACTAGGAGTTTAGACTATAGCTCATGTGAGAAAGGACTCGCGGAAGTGAGAATGCAGCTTGAACATTCGTTCATTCTTGTGAGGGCAGACTCCTCCCAACTCTTCTTCCCTCTCCCCTAAACCGGACCACCCCAGCATGTCTCGCACTTTTCGCTGACCGCAAGCCGTGTCTAATTTGGGAACTTTCCCTGAGTTACAAAACACGTGAAACATCTATGAGAGCACTTCCCACGTTCTGTTGGGTGAGGCAAGTCTCCCAAGGACCACACCCTGGGGCTGCACAGGTAATTGTTGACCGGAATTTCGGCACTTCTGGCTACACCCTAAACCCTAAACCCAAAATCCTAATAGCGCTTCAGGGCTTTCCGAGCTGAGGAGGGTTTACTCGTCATTTGGCAGGTTGAACAACTGTGGCTCAAGCTTGTTTCTTGCTAGCCACTTCTCTGACACCCCTGGACTGGGTTGTTGTAGAGGAACTTTATTCAAGTTCCTTTAAAGCTTAGGGTTTAGGGTCCAGGGCCTAGGGTAGTTCCTAGAATGGGGGAAACATATTAATCACTTTATATCACCCTTGGTGGTAACATGATTTCAGTTCTTTAACAGCAACCCAGTAGAGGGGCCCTGTACTACCCGGCACCCACAAAGTCGAACCCTCGCAAACCAAGAACTTACGTTCCGCAAGCCTTTGTCAAACAGGAATGAAGGATTTGTCACCTATGGCTGGAGAGAGCAAACATTGCGTTGCAGTTCTCATAGACGCTGATCCAAGGGGTTTGGAGCTTTTTACATACTGTGGGGAGAATTGTTGCGAGGATATCTGGTTCCATTCCTGCATGTTTCGCAATGACAGAAAACATCCATTTGATCAAGTCCTTGTAACAGCTCTTGCTTAACATGCAACGCTTGCAAGGCCTGTGCTTGCACCCCCAGAGGTCCCGTGGGAGTTGCTTGGAATCCAGGGAAGCATAGTAAGCCCACTCTATGTCCCTCAAAACCCAAAATGAGCTGCACACCATATTTACTCAGTCTTCCCAAGCGTCCAAGCAATCCCCTCCCCAAATAGTAAAACCGCAGCCACCCCTAATAAGAAATGTTCCCACTTGCTATAGTATACTAGATAGGTGTGGGGGTTTTATCGTTATGGGGAAGGGATTGGGTACCATCATCTGTGTCCGGCAGCTTCTGCATGATCCGGAGTAAGATGGCAAGAGTGCTGTTCCTTCCCGAGGGCATGCTGTAAACATTGCCCAGTTCCTCGGTGAGTGGCTTAAGACCCTGAACCCTAGCAGGTGTTCTGGAAAGGTTATAGTCCCCCTTCAAGACATACAAGATGTCTTTGGGTATATTATAATAAGATCCCCATATAGCCCATATTCCATCTTCTTGAGGGGGACTATAACCTTCAACCCTAGACCCAAAATAATGGTTTGCATTTTCTTTTCCGCTATCCCTAATAACACCCTTATATAATCCCTAATATAACCCCATATATAATCCCTAATATAATGCCTGGATTAGTGACAGTAGAGGTTCCGTCTTCAAGGTCATGTTTTTGATAGAGGTTCTCTCTGGAGGCATAGCACCGAGCAGCGCAAAGGTTTTAGGGTACCTTTTAGGGGTGTTATAGGGGCTGTATGGGGTTACATAGGGATATATAGGGTTTAGGGCTTTAGGGCAAGGTAAAAGAAGTCCAGCACAGCCCAGATGTGGCGTGTAGAGTAGACTTGCAGCTATTGCTCAAAACATGCTCGTGACCTGTGTCCACCACGAAAAGAGTATCTCTAAATACTCCTTAAAAAACGCTAGTTTCCATGTCACTGTCCAATTTCTTTTGCATTTGATACTCCGCTATTGGGGTAGTAATCCCCTACACCCTGTATCCCTGAACCCTAAATCCTAAACCCTAGGCAGGTGTAAGTGCAAGCCTTTCGGGCTTCTGAATTTCTACATGAAGGGCCCCGAATCCAAAAACTCATCCAAATAAACCCAAAAGAGTCACATGGTCCAGTTCGCCCCAACATCACAGGAAAACATTCAAGTCCACAGGACCCAGAACCTAGGGTTTAGGGTCGATGGCTTAGGGTTTCGGATTGAAGGCTATGGGCTTCATGTCACTTACCAGTTCTAAGGAATGAGGAATATAGTCCCTATATAATCCCTATACAATATCTTCCCTTATTCTTTATAGGGGTTATATGAGGGTTCTATTGGGATAATGGAAAAGAAAATGGAAACTGCTATTTAGGGTTTAGGGTTTAGGGTATAGTCCCCCTTAAGTGAATTCAGGGCTCGGGAACAAATGCGGCCAAGAGCTCACATGCGCTCATCCCCATCTTCGTCCGCGTCCTCCATGGCGGCATCATTGGCTTCCGCATTCCACATGACACCGAGCTCATTCCTGGGTCTTAGGGTTTAGGGTTTAGGGTTTAGGGTCTCTACCCTACACCCTAAACCCTAAATAGCAGTTTCCATTTTCTTTTCCGTTATACCAATAGAACCCCAATATATTCCTATAATCCCTATGTGAGCCCTATATAATCCCTACCCTTCCTGTAGTTTCCATTTTCTTTTTCATTATCCCAATATTTACCCCTATATACTATAATAGTTTCCACTTTTCCATTATCCCAATATAACCCCTATAGGGAATAAGGGAAGATATCTCAAGGTTGCGGGCTTTGGGAGGGCTTAGTGCTCAGGTTTTTTTTGTGACACCTCTTTCCGACTGCTCAGGGTTTAGGATTTTGGGTTTATGGCATTGGGTTTAGGGTTGTGGTTCAGGGTTCAGGGTTCAAGGCTTTGGTCCGGTTTTGGGATTGAAGTTGACCTGGATGGCCAAACGACCAGAACCAAAACGGCTGTGCCCCAAACCTTATCTACAAACATGTTTTTTTGAGCAACTACTTGATTTCTAGTTGCTGGCCTGCCCGGGTAAGGTGTAACTGTTGCGGGAGTATTTCTTCTGCGATTTCAGGTTCTGCGTGTGGGGTTCAGGGTTTAAGGCCTGAGGGCTGTAGGGGCAAAGGTTCCAGGCTGCGCCCAATAGCTTCGTAACCCCAACCCCTGTAAAAAGGGCCCTATGACTCTGTTTTGACTCTTCTAGGGTCCTCATTCTATGCAGCGCTTGGAGGTACCAACATCCTCTTATTACTCTGCGTATATGCCCCGCATAATCTTCAGAATATCCACGGTGAGTGTACATACAATCCAGACAAAAGTCCTGGATGGAAACCCAGACACCCCCAGCTCCATACCTGAGTATTGTGTGATCCATAAGCAATACTTCCTCTACTGGAAACCTTAATCCCTAAACCCGAAGTCGTCTATCCCATCTTCATCCCTAAACCCTGAACCTACACCCTAGCTCTAAACCCTGAGCCATGCTGCACCCTAAGCCTTAAACCTCCTCCCTAGTGCTAAGAACCCTAGATCCTACGGCCGCAGACCGCTCATCCCCAAAACCTATTCCCCAAAACCCTACCGCTACTACACCAGACCCTAAACCCGAAGTAGCCCTGAAGCCTATGCCCTACTCTCCAAACCCCAATCCCTCGCTTTCAACCCCTAAACCCTAATCCCCAAACCCGCAACCCTAATCCCTGAACCCTAAACCTTGCTCCCCTAAACCCTAAACCCTAAACAAAACCCCAAAACGCTGTGTACTGTCGAGTGTCTGGGGCTGACACTGACCGCCCAGCAGCTCGTCGAAGTCGGCTTCGGATCCGCTGTCATCGTTCTCCTTTGGGGTTTGGGGGTTTGGGGCGTCGGATTTAGGGTTTAGGATTTAGGGGCTAAAAACCAAGGCTTAGGATTTACGGGTTAAAAAATAAGGTTTCGGATTTAGAGTTTGGGACTTCAGGTCCAGGGTTGAGGGCTTAGTAAATAGAGGAAAGCCTTTCTCAGAATAAGGGCCCCTCAGCAACCCTAGGGATACAGAGGGATTATATGGTTGGTATATGAGCCATAATCTAAACTCCTAGTATCCTCCCTAATAACCCCTATAGTAGTCCCCTACATAATCCCTTGCATACCCACCTTTAAGGAGTTTAGATTATGGCTCCTGTGGGGATTAAGGGGGGGTCCTAACTAGCCCTCTAGGCTTTTCCTTATCAACTTCTCCACACAGCTCTGGGTTGCGTGAATAGGGTTTTTGGTTTGGGGTCTAAGGTTCTAAGCTTCAAAGCCAAGGGGCTCCGGAGTCAAGTATTACACTCCCGGAAACTAACATGGAAACCCAAAATGGGCCCTATAAAGACTACAGTCCTTCTAAAAGGGGGCTATATGGGTTTCCCTGTTAGTCTGGGGGAGTGTAGCTACTCTCGCATTGAAATTGCAACAACAAACCACTGAGTTTGACGAGCTTACCGGCCAGAGAAACACTTGCCTCTCAGGGTCCTTATCTGACGCTCAACGTTTGGGGTTCAGGACTCCGGTCAGGGTTGAGCTTACACTTTGGGATGTATGGAATTTAGTATCTACCCTAAACCTTATACAACCCTATGTAACCCTAGTTAACCCTAGGGAAGCCTATGTAACCCCTACATATCCCTCTATATAACCCCCTAGATATCCTCTATGTAACCCTAGAGTCCCCTCGCAAGGTACAGAAAGATCAGGATCCGCCCCCGGGTCGTTTTCAAATAGCGGGGTCCGGAATTTTAAGAAGCATCCGCATGTTCATGTGAGCTATTATCTAAAGTCCTGAAGGGGGGTTGTATGGGGGAGTATATAGGGGGTAGTATTCTATGGGTTATTAAGGGGGATACTAGGAGTTTAGATTATAACTCATGTGATTTCAGAATTCCGTATATGTTAGGTGGACCCCCTACCCTGTAATAGTGGTATAATAGAAAAAGAAGAGGCCCGAATGTTATCACAACTAACCCTTAAGGACACTATTGCTGGGTGGGAAGTCCATCTAACGCATGTGTGTGAAGTTGTCAGACAACCGCTAAGACCGCAGGCTCTTAGTACAATTCTATTCCGTACTGCCAAAACAAGTGTGCACTTAAGATGGGATTTGAGTTTGAGCTAAGTGTTAACACTGGGAATTGCAGAGACGCCTGGGGCTTTTGGCGGACAAGCCTGAACATGGACACTCCTCGAATTTGGGTTGCTAATAAGTCTCTGAAGCACTAGAAACCATACCTGTACAAAGCCCAAGACGTCAACCTGTACTTCTGAGAGACAAACAATAATCCCGAACCTTAGACCTGCTGATGTGGTAAGTTGTCAAAATTGTGGCCCCTCTTTGGGTCCCCAGCACACTACTACGGCCCCTAACATGGTAGTTTCCCAAAATGAGGGGCCACAAAGTAGGTCCCATTATACTCTAATCCTTACTATGGAGACCCTAAACACTAAACCCTGGACCCTAAACCAAGAATACGATAATCCTTAGTTCTAGGAAACCCCCATACCTAGAGTAACCAAAAATACGAGCGTAGCGAGGCTCCCCTTTTCAACTAGGCTTTCTTTAACTTTACCAGGGTTTAGGGTTTAGGATTTCGGGTTCAGGGTTTTCTGTGGGACCTTTTCTACATGGCCCGGGGTCCCATGGAAATGCTCAGGGTTTAGGGTTTAGGGTTTAGGGTTTAGGGTTTAGGGTTTAGGGCTAGGGATTTGCAGAGTCTACATGGCAGTTGTTCAAAACATCTGTCCCGAAAATAGACATAAGGTAGGTTCCACGTCGGTTAGGATCTCCACTTCAGGAAGTGAATTCTTCATGGTCACTGGTTTGCAAGGACCTTTCGATCAACGGCCACATTTGACATGGGTGCCGGGTTTAGCGTTCAACTTTCAGGGAGTAAGTCTTAGGGTGACTAGGTTGGGCCCTAAAACCCTTTCCCCTATTAAACCCATCAGGGATAATTTTAAACATCTCATGGGCCTACCCAGGGTGATGACTTTTATGTAACACGAGGTAGCAGCGCTTGAGGAGAAATCGATGTGGATGACCCCGACATGCTTTTATTTCTTGTCGCAGGGACTCCCGTAATATTGGGATAATGGAAAATAAAATGGAAACTACTATAGTATGTTAGGGTAATATTGGGATATTGGAAAATAAAATGGAAACTACTATTTAGGGTTTAGGGGCCTGAATAAATCCCCAATAATGGAGACAAAGGACAACTGTTTACCCCCAGTGTATGCGTAGGCGCATGCGTTCTGTAAGGGGTTTAGGGGTTAGGGCTTCTGCATGCTAATAGAAACTACGATGGTCTTACTCAGAATCTCTGCTATTGCAACTGCTTTTTGCAGGGCATGTCATCTCTTTGAACTGGACGCGCACCTTGCCTGTCGCTCACTTACTACCTGTAGTGCACATCCACTTATAGCCATTGTTACTTCCCTTCCAGGACCTGCAATCCATACAAGCGCGAAGTGGAATGCACGCAAGGCTCTAAGCCCCAAAACACCAACCCTAAACCAAAAACTGAGACGGCCCACCGCCCTCCCGGCTCAGACAAAGCATTACACCAACCATCAGGAACATGCCCACAAAGCGCCAGCCTGCTCTTCGTAGGGGTCCGGGTTCAGAGCCTCCATACGACTTTGCATGCTAAGGTCATCGTTCTCAAGTAGCTAGAGCTGCAGAACCCGGAAGCCCTGATTTTGGTCCCAATGTGTGGTAGCATGGCGACTGTCCGTAGTAAAGGGTAATGTGCATAGTAAGCCTATGTCCTTGCAGGGAAGCTTTTGTTTCAACCCACCACCGTCTTAGGTGGCAAGCATGATCTTCCCAACCTATCCCTAGCGCCCCCAGGTAACCCATCTGGAAGGAAGAAGCACAATCGCCAGAAATCCAAAATCCAGATCAATTTCTCGAAAAGTCGGGAAGACCAACTGACGCTCTTAAGTCTTGTTTTTTTAGGCCTAGGGTTTAGATTTAGGGCTTTACTTGTGGTTGGTAGGGAATAAGGGAATATACTCCACATATACTGCATATAATCCCTATAGAACATATTCTCTTATTCCCTACTAACCCCCCGGGAAGTAGATGACCGTGCCAGAACAATCTTGCCCAACAAAGAGTCTCAAGACTCCAAGCTCCACACAGACTGCTGGGATGCCTGACAGAAGTCCCCCAAATATTGGGTACTGCCCCCACCCAGTAACAGTCTATATTTAGGGGTCCTATTAAGGGCTATATATAACTAGTATATTGATTATCCAACTGTTCGTGAGGGGGGGCAGTACCCAACCTAAATAGTAGTTTCCATTTTCTTGTCCATTATCCCTATGTAATCCCTATAAGCCCCATTAAAGTACCCCTAAATTTGGGAATCCCCCTGACAGAAGTCCCCTAAACTCTCAAACCCGAGCGCACAAACCGGTTGCAGGTTTAATCAGGGAGCCTTTTAATTATCCCCAAGAGCAACAGCATGTGCCAACAAATTTTGAACCAGTACTGCATCCCATGTGCAGTTTACGCGAGCTATCGTAGAAGGATTTCGGATCAAGGTCTTATGGGCTTAAGACTTGTCACCGTAGGTTCACATGTGGCTGAAAAGCTACAAGACCTGCCAAAATTACGCGCAGGGAAGTTTGATAGAAAGCTTGCTGCTATTTGGGGTAGGCCTTGGGCCCTTGACTCCCGTAAATAGGGGACCCTGAGTTAATAGGGGTGCCCCCAGAATGGGCGCGGATACAGCATCCAAAGTCGCAGACAAGGTGCAGACATCTCGGAGAACACGTGGAACATCCTGGGTTTAGGGTTTAGGGTTTAGGGCTTAGGGTTTAGCGTTTAGGGTTTAGGGTGAAGTGGCAGGGCAGTCATCATACAAAGATAAGGAAAATCAAATGGAAACGCCGAAAACGCAGGCGAAAAGTGAAATGGAAACTAGGAATGTTATCCCAATATGGGGAATTTCTCCGAACATGGTTCAGCATTCAGGGTTGGGGGTCATCGTGAAGAATACATAACAAGGATTTTAAGAAAGTTCCTTAAAGCTTATCTGAAACTGTAACATGTCCCTACATATCCAATAACCCTCTGTCTACATGCATATACATCTCTCCCTCTCTCTCTCTCTCTCTCTCTCTTGATGGCTCTGTCTATATCTATATGCTCCATGACCTTATACCCCCAATACATCGCATAAAGCCCTCTATATTGCACCTACGTATCCTTATGTAACCCCATATAGCCCATACAAGCCTATGTAGCCCTTTACAACACTTTATAGCCAACCCTAAACCCTAAGCCTTAAACCCTAAACCCTAAACCCTAAGCCTTAAACCCTAAGCCCTAAGCCCTAAACTTTAAACCCTAAACCTTAAACGCTAAACCTTAAACCCTGAACCCTAAACCCTAAACCCTAAACCTTAAACTCTATAGTCCCCCTTAAGTAGATAGAATATGGCTTTGGGTATATTTTAATAAGATCCCCATATACCCCATATTCTATCTACTTAAGGGGGACTATAAGCCCTAAACGCTAAACTCCAAACCCTAAGCTTTACAGAAAGGGACGCTGTGGACGCTAGTTTTTGGATACGTTTCCTGTTGAATATCATATAGTGTTTAGGTTTTCTGTTTATTTTACCACAGCGTTCCTTTGTTTACAATGTGGGCCTTAACATTATTATATGAGAAGTGTGTGTGAATCTGAGTACTTCAAGACTT
>CAJNIZ010006782.1:188-17135 GCA_905231905.1 Symbiodinium pilosum | reverse complement strand
TGCACAAAACCCCACGCCTGTCAGCAAAATTGAGCTCCTACAACCCCCTCAAAACCGCGCGGTTACACCAGGCTGGAGGGTAGAACCAGTAGGCCATGCAATACAGGAATTCTGTGAAACTGCCAGATGCAAAATTGCTGAGACGTTGGCAGAACGACGGCCCACGGGAACTCCTGTCAAGGTTAAGGGTTTGGGGTTTAGGGCACCAGCATGCTACATGTTAGATGGTGTTGATGTTTTCAAGAATACCAGTCGTAAAAAACACTGATAATAGTATGCATAGTAAAAATGGCAATGCTAGAAATCATAGCGATGAGGGTATTTTTACGATATGTGAATGGGACTCTAAACTACACATGCTACAGTATAAGGTTTTTTCTCATTCCGTACCGGGCAACGGGTAAGTGTGACTGCATGGTGTCAACCATCTTAACTCCAGGCTTTTGAAACTCCTAGGCTCTCCTGAAACGTTAAACCCCAAACCCTAAGCCCTAGACCCTAAATAGTAGCTTCCATTTTCTTTTCCATTAGCCCTATATATCCCCATATAACCCTATATGGACGCGAAGCAGGGGTGCAGAATCGAAGTCCCTACATAATCCCAGTTTCCACTTAATTTTCCTTTCTATGTTCTTCTGGATTTTGCTTTTCCTTCATAGAAGGTACTATATATATATATCTATATATGTATGTTCCCTTGGTAACCCTAAACTGTTGCCAGTAGCTCATGCTGGGACCTTACTTGGGGGCCCATGGGACTAAGTAACTACTTATAATTGGGCTTATGACCCCACCAGTAATTGGGGTAACCCCTATAAGCCTATTTAGGGGGGTTATAAGTAAGGTCATAAGCCCAGTTATAAGTAATTACTCAGTCCCATGGGCATCCAAGTAAACCCTGAACCCATGCAGGTCCACGCCTGTTCTTCTGTACCGGCAGCCGGTGGAAAGCTTTCGTTCAGTCTGAGGCTTGATGAGATGTAGCCGAAGAGACTGGGCTGAAGAGCATCCAGCCTTTAGGGTTTAGGGTGTAGAGTTTAGAGGTTTAGGGGTTTAGGGTACAGGGTTTAGGGTTTAGGGTTCAGGGTCTAGGGTTGGGATATCTAGGTGCATACATTGTATAGGGCTTCGTATAGGGCTTCTAGGCATACACAAGGACATATAGGAACCCAAGGGCATGTATGTATGCATCTAGGTATATATATATATATATTTATTTGTGCATATCCATATAGAACATACAGGGGCACGTAGGAATTGGAATGAGCGACGTGGCATTGTTTTCAACAAGGATTCTGTAAGGGGTGTAATGTTGCAGAGCAACTTGTCTCGCATATGTAGGGGGAAGAGCGTAGCAAATGAGCTATAATCTAAACTCCTCGTATCCCCCTTATAATACCCCCTAAAAGACTCCCTTGTAATCCCTTATATAACCCTTTTTAAGCAGTTTAGACTATAGGGATTGCATTTTGCGGAGTTTAAGGTTCTGGGGTTAGGCTTAAAAGCCCTGTGACAAGGACCCCTATAAGGGACCCTGGGTTTAGGGTTTAGGGGTTTAGGGTTTTAGGGGTTTAGGGGTTTAGGTGTTTAGGGTTTGAGGGGTTTAGGGTTTAGGAAGGGGGCATTCACGTTCGCGCCTGCGGCCAGACACATTCTCTCCAAATGACCTGGAGAGCTTCACGGTTCCCTAAACTATCATGGAACCCCAAACAGGGTTATATGTGGAGGTATAGGGTTCAGGGTTGAGTGAGCTATAGTCTAAATGAAGTGCCAGTATCCCCCTTAATAAACCCTATAATACTCTCCTATTTAATCCCCTAAATTACCTTCTTTAAGGAGTTTAGGCTATAGCTCAAATGCTTTGCAATAAATCCTAAACCCTAAACCCTGTAAGATTTAGGGTTTGGGATCCAAGGTTCAGTTGAAGGGCTTTGGTTCAGGGTCCGGAGAATGGGATGAGTATAGGATCCTAGGCACCCTAAACTGGGTCGCTGTTAAGGATCTTAGGTTAAGTTACCATACTGGGTTTATATCTATACAGAGATATAGTAATTAAGCGGGTTTCCCCAATATAGTAACTTAAAGTAAGTTCCTTATCAACACCAGTGAACGTGGGAGCTGAGCTTAGTATCGCAAGGCTCTGGAGGATCTTTCATACCAACAGATTCCAAAATCTAAGGGCCCCCTTCTGTGCCCTCAATCGGCTATGATCTTGGTCATGCCGACTCCTTTAAAAAGATCCCTCATATCTTGAAACCCTCGCATTTTGCTGAGCTGCAGCCAAATGGAGCAGGTCACGGAGAAGTCATCAGAAGCATTCAGGGCTACACCGTCCGTGGTCCAAGCGTCGGCGGACACATCCCACGCAACGCACGCCTCAGGGATTAGCCTAGAACTCTTAACACTTAGGAAGATTATCCTCTCTATCCCTAACCCGCCAAGAAACAGAGCATAGTGCTCCGCAAAACCCTCCTCCAAGCACTTCGGCCCTTACGTGCGAGCTCCTCAGCATAAACCTTCAACCCTAAACCAGAAAACCCCTCAAGCCTCACCGTAAACACCCTTTATCCTGAGATTCCTTTCCCTAAAACCTAAACCCTAAATCCTAAACTCTTAAATCCTTTCCTTAGATTCCTTTTCAAGGAGCCTGAGGGTGAACCTGAGATGAACCCTACCGTGTGCCTTCTGGACAAACTCCTCACTGGCATTCGTTATGGGCATGGTCAACCTGATCTGGGTGCTGTTAAGGAAGCTAAGGTTTAGGGTTTAGGGTTTTCTACTAGGTTTAGGATTATATAGGGATATATAGGGATCATGGAAAAGAAAATGGAAGCTACTATCTAGGGTTTAGGGTTGAGGCGGTTTAGGGTTTAGGAGTGCTACAGTTCTAAGGGAGCCACCATAGTCCTTACGACATATCTGTACGATCTTAACTGCGCATCTGAAGATAAAGCCTTGCTTTACCATACACCTTTACAAGTATGGCCTATGCTTATGCTACGACAGTTCCAGAATTTCGTGAGCTCCCAACTAATCCCTGAGGCCCTATTACGTCCACCGCACAAATCCCCCTGTAAGACCCTAAGAAATGCTCTATTCTGCGAAACCCTGATCATATCTGGCAAGCCGCTGCAGAGGCATGCTGGCAGATGACGGGCCAGTTGCAGAAACGTGAAGGGACCTTGCTTGGAGGCTCATGGGATTTAGTACCTACTTATAACTGAGCTTGTAACCCTACTGATAACTGAGACCCAAGTTCGGGTCTAGATTCCACCCTAAACTACCCTGAGCTGTGACCCAAAAACCTTATTCTCCAAGCCGTAGACTGTTCAGCCGAAACAGGAATTGTGCTCTGGAAAAGCTAGCCCTCTCCAAACTAATATGGAGCCCATATCCGCCCAGCAAAGGCACAATAGTTTAGTGTTTAAGGGTTTCGGCTTTATGGTGCCCTCTTGCTGTTGCGTGCTGGAACTCTGTAGAATTCTTATGACAGTATGCATATTGCTATTCTTATTCGGAATATCATTGTTCACATCAATGGCGTCTATTGTCGTTGTTTGTTTGTGGCAGGGCTACCACCTTTTCTGTTTGTGCATAGCCCGCCGCCAGTTTTTAGGTATTGGGATCTACTGTAGAGGCTGAAATGGTTTGAATATAGCTTTGGGGTTCGAATTCTGATGTAGTTGTGAGGAGTACACATGAAGCACACCGTTTTCTGATCGACTGATTCTGAATGCTCAAGCCCTGAGCCCTATACATCTTCAGCCCACAATTATTCGGGCTTAGGGTTTCGAGTGTTCGAGTTATGTACCCTAAGCCCTAAGCACCCAACCCCCAACGCTAAGCCCTGAAAACCTGAAGCCCAGACCCCTGAAACTCTGAACCATACATGTCCTCCGTAACCCCCGTAAAGGGACCCACACAACACCTAAACTCTCTCCGAGCTACGGTCAATATTTCTTACGTGAGTTTATGGACACGGGTGCCTTATGAGACACTACATTGGGGAATATACCAAACTATAAGGGGGACCCAATATCCACTGTCAAGGGCCCCTTACTAAGGTTAATGTTGACAATAGCTCTAAATCCTAAACCCTAATCCTTTAACCCTAATCCCTAAACCCTAATCTCCAACCCCTAAACCCTAGTCCCTAAACCCTAATCTCTAATCCCTTAACCCTAATCTCCAATCCCCGAACCCTAATCCCCAAACCCTAATCCCTAAATCCTCAGCTTTAAACCCTCTGTGAGAGCCAAGGGTGCACAGGTTCCGCCAGTTGGATAGCACCCACAGCCCCATTGTACTCCTGGATCAGTTTCGCCTGACAGCATGGGGGTCTCCGACCATCCTACCGCTACGGGGTTATAGGAGCGATATAGGGGTATATAGGGATATACAGTGCTTAGGGCTTCCAAACTTAGGGATCTCTTTGTGGGAGTCCCAATTAAAACGGATTGGAATAATTTGGGGATCTCTTTTTTGGGGGGGGCTCCTCATTAATATCCCTAAGCCCTAAAGCCTTAAAACCCTAGAGCCCTAAACCCTGAATCACAAACCCTGAGCCTTTTTTGGGGGGCTCCTGCTTAATGGAAACTGCCATGTTTGCGGTTGCCTCAGCCCTACTTTGCGGCTACATGGTTTAGGGTTCGGGGTTTAGAGTGTATATAGGAATACGGGGGATTATACACGCTGTAAATAGGGGTTATATAGCGGTTATATAAGGATACTTGCAAAGAAAATGGAAGCAACTATAGGGGATTCGGCTTTAGGGATTAGGGTTGCCGGGGGTTTGGGGTGTAGGATTCAGGGTTTAAGGTTTTGGCTTTCAACAGCAACACAAGCTATATCCAACTCAGCTACGTGATGAACCCTGGACTCTTTGTGGTCCCTTGGTAAGCTTAATACTGGCAATAGCCTATATAACCCAAATACTACAGCATTTCCGTTGCACCACACCTGTTTGGTTAGGACCCCCTTCTAAGGAAGTGTATTTCCAATGGTCCCGTCTGTACGAGGACCTTTACAACAATCCCCATTCGAGTCTCTATTATCCTTAATGTGGTGGCTCTATGAAATAACAGCAACCCTATTGATGGTAGCTAAAACACCCTTCTGTATCCCAGTTTCCTTGACAGTAGCTTCCGTGATTTCAACTTCTCAGCTTGGAATGGTTCATGACAGACCCCTGACATGCCCTCAAACGAACAAGGAGCCACAAAGCAGCTTCTTTTTTGAAGGACTGACTATCAACTACTTTGCCTTCCTTTTTGGGGTTCCATGTGAATGGAGCATATGCTTAGAACCTAAACCCATGAAACATCCCTGAACATCTCTATATGCCCTTCGTATGACCCCAATACATCATCCTTAACTTCAGGCCAGCGACCAGCATCCCGCCACCATGTATTTCTGCCGTGCTGATTACAGCCAGGTTCCCAACACGTGGCAGGGATGCTGCCTCAGTCAGGGGGCGTATCAAGATGGGAGCTCTCTTGGTGAACCGCTAGGGGGATCGTAGGGATGTGTAGGGTTAAGGGTTCGGGCCTAACTCAACCAGTTTAACTGCTTGCACCTTTCGGGCTCACAACCATATCAGTACTACATTTTTAGTATATGGTTACTGCATGATGTCTAAATTTCTGCCTTATGGTGTGACTATTACTATGTTACTATACATCACATTTTCATTTGGGTTCGACTTTCTGGAAATTAATCATGCTGTGTTTGTCAGAATATACGAGATAAGATGTCCACTGTCCTGGGACGACAGGTAGGTACACTTACCTATATGCCCAATAAACCTCAAATGCATGTGATGCACTCACCCATGCTTGAAGGTTCATGGGTAGTTTAGGATTCGTGTTTGAAGTGGGATACCGTAGTTAAGATAAATTTTGTTTTTCCTGGGTGTTTAAAGCCCCACTGGCAACTAACCATGAGGCTTCCAGTTTGTTTATATGAGCTATAGTCTGAACTCCTAGTATCCCCCTTAATACCGCCCCTTTAGTAGTCCCCTATATAATCCCCTATATAACCCTTTTAAAGAGTTTAGACTATAGCTCATATGAAGCAGAAGCCAAAGCACAGGCAGGTGGACAGAAATATTGTCATTCTCGAACATCACGTCGCTCCCTGTAACCTCGAAGGCGATGCCGACAATCAATTGACCATGCGCGTCCTCGCCATCAATGCCAGCCCTCGACCCTTATCCCGAAACTCTGAGCCCTAAACTTACTGGGGATTTAAGAGGGAATAGGTGGGGGTACAAGGATTATATTCCCTTGTTCCGTACTAACCACCAGGAAGAAACTCTAAACCTAAACCACCCTGCCTAAGAGAACAGTCTTGGCGTTAGATGCTGTGTTTCTTGGAGACTCCTGGACCTCTTGCTGGAGTCCATCGCTGGCGCTTTCCAATATCAGCTCTGCGAACTCGGCCTAGCGGCACAGGACAAATCCAAAGCCAAACATAGCCGAAAATTCGTGGGGATACTTAGCAATTATATGGAGTGTTGTAGAAAACATGGCCCCTTGGTGGCGACCCTAAACGTTCAGGGCCGTATTGCTGCTTGGAGGGTCAAAGGGACTTTCAAAATATCTCAAACAGGAAAATATGATACAGTTCTAGCTCATATGATTGATACGAAATATCCCGCATGACCTCAGTGTACTAGAAAACCATGTGCCCAAGTATCAGAACTAAAGGAACATGTAGGACCTTAAGTAAATATCAGCCTCACATTGTCCTATCTGGTGGTGGTCCACATCATGGTGACTTTCAGGTGCCCCAAATATTAGGGGCCATACTAGAATTGGGATCCCAAAAAAGACCATCAATTCGATGAGCGCCTGTACAATTCCCAAACTGCTGCTTATCAAGCAGGCTGCCCTAAACCCGAAACGCTACAACCCAAGACATGAGCCTTTGTGTAAACTCCGAGTGTCCCCTTAATAACCCCTACAATATTCCCCCATATAATCCCCTATGTAAGCTCCTGTATAAGCTCCTGTAAGGAGTTCAGACTATAGCTCGCATGAGCCCTGGACTACAGTTACAGAAAAGTCCTTAAAGGTCTCCCCTAAACCCTCTACACATCTCCATACAGGTCCCCCTCAACCTAACTTTAGTCCGTAGCTCGCACGATACCTTAAACCCTAAGCCCTTAGACTTTAGGGGTTTAGGGTTTAGGGGTTTTAGGGTTTAGGGGTTTAGGGTTTAGGTTTCTCAAGCAGGCAGTTGACACCTGCGAGGTTGCCAGAGACTCCACCGCCGCACTCACCGCTGCAGCAAAATTCTGAAGGTTTCCTCGCTTTTGCCGTCCCCTTCATGTAGACCCCTGATTGATAAACCACCTTCCCTTAATGGGGATTAGAATAGGGATTCTAATATTTAGGCCCTTAAAGGAGGGCCTTTGTTAATCAGGGGTCTACAGTAGGATTTGGGGCTTAGGACTTATGGGTTTTAGGGTTTGAGGGCTTTAGGATTTAGGGTTGAGGTTTGTGGGCTTAGGATTTAGGGTTTTGAGGCTTAGGATTTAAGGGTTAAGGCTGAAGGTTTTGGGTTGAGGCAATGTAGAATTCAGGATTGCAGGACGAGATCCGTAAAGTTGCGCCTATCGAATCCCCAATAGCGCGGCTGGGGTATAGTCCCCCTTAAGTAGATAGAATATGGGGTATATGGGGATCTTATTATAATATACCCAAAGCCATGTTCTATCTACTTAAGGGGGACTATAGGTTTTGGGCCCTATGTCATATATTTTGGCGGAAATTGAACGAATAGGCTGAGTCCGGCTATCAAGCACTTGCTGGGTTGAAACCTCCACCGACGCGTCATCACTGCATGATGGCATGGATGGATAACAAACGGCACGCAGAGGTAACATAAAGGGCTATATGGGCGGTTGTCAAAATTGTGGTTCCTTTTTGGGCCTTGATTATAATTCGGCACCTGATATTTAGGGTACCCAAAAAGGGACCATAATTTTGACAACCCATATCGCAATGCAAGGGAAACTCTGTGCCTTAGGCCTCTGGGAGTAAAACCCTGACAATGCACAGAAGGAGGAACTCACTGCAGGGCCAGAACCGGCAATCCTTGGAAGAGCAAATATTTACCCAGGCCTTCTAGGGATTTTTTCAAGTTTAGAATATTTTCCATGGCCCTATAGGGATTTCATAGGGGGTGAAGTGCAAGAAATATTGAGATCCTAAAATGATCACTTTTCAGCCCTCGACCCTAGTCCCGGTAGGATTCAGGTGCAGGGGTCTATTCTTAAAATGCCCTAAAGCCTCAAACCCTAAACCCTGAACCCTGAGCCCCAGGGGATGAGCCCCACATCCCCTGGGGAGCCCCTGAGAGCGGCTTGGGCACCCCCTGGGATCCTCCGAAGGGTCCGGGTAGGTGCAACCCTACAGTTTCGGATTTATAGGGTTTATAGGGTTTATAGGGCTTATAGAATCTATAGGGTTTATCGGGTTTACAGGGTTTATGGGGTTCATAGGGTTTAGGGTTTATAGGGTTTATAGGGTTTATGGGGTTTGCAGGGATTTAGGCTTTAGGTAAACCCCTAAAAGGGCATGTTTTGCTGTGAGCCAAAGTGTGGTGTTCTCAGCTGCAAGCTGCGGAAGTTTCGGGGCCTCTTAAGGATGCCAAGAGCCAAGGGTAGTTTGGGACCACAAAGGAATTACTGGGTTGCTCTGAGTCTGCAAGGGTACTGTGGTACCAAACCTGCGTTGAGAAGTCTGAAGGAACTTAAATTAAGTTACCGCAATGGGTAGATATATAGAAAAATAGGGTTTCCCAAATATAGTAACTTAAATTAAGTTCCTTAACAGCAACCCAGATTATGGGGTCAGAGGTTTAGGGCTTAGGGCTTAGGAGGTTCTCAAGGGTTTGCCCTTGCAGACTAGGGTGCATTTAGGATTTATGCTGATCAATTCCCAAGTCGAGATACCTGGAGTGAATGTCAGTGTAGTCCAGCTGGAACTGGAAGTGCTGGTGGAACTTGCGGAGGCGCCCTTGGCGTGAAATAATGTCGAGGCTTCTGAACATAGGGGTCTTGGGTGGGGACCCCAGGCAAGGGACATTCTTGGTAGGGTTTAGGTTTAAGGGCATATAGTGATTCATTGCAAGAAGATCATAGGGGGCCTTTCTAAGCTTTCCGCAAGCCTTTTGGGAACTCCTCTGTCCAGGATCCTTCTTATTCTTGGAAGATGAGGGACCCTCCGTTGAAACACAACGACAGCCTCACTGTGACAGCTCCTCTTCCTGCTTTACAGGGGAAACTGGGGACTCGTATACCATGGGTTCAACTAGTACCCCCCTCTACTACCCCCCCTAATGTTAAGGGGGAACCTAGGGGGGGTAGTATAGAGGGGGGTACCAATGGAACCCATAATTCTAGGGTTTGGCATTTGGGCTTAGGCTTTAGGGATATATAGGAGTGACTGTCAGGACAATCCTAGGGGATTATATAAGAGAGCCTCGCGCCGACTAACAGCAAATTCAGCTAACGGTATCTAAAACTACTGGGTAGCTGTGAAGGAATTTAATTGAATTTACATATTGGGGAAACCACATTAATTACTATACATAGCCATAACGGCAACTTCATTTAAGTCTCTTAACAAGTGCATTAACCGCAACCCAGATTAAGTGCGTCGGCCATAATGGCAAGAGTAGAAAGTCCGTCACAGCATCAGAACTCAGATTGCACAAGACCTGTTATTACAGCTTAGGGGGGTTTAGGGTTTGAGACTTGAGCTGACTGATCGCGCCTCTGCACTCGAAATAGTTGAGGATATCGTTGAGGATATCGTTGAGGATATCGTTGAGGACGTCGTTCTGGTGAACGTCTGCCAGCGGGTGCATCGCCATGCAATAAGATTCCATTCTGCTGAGGTTACCCTGAACCTTGTATACTTGTAAGGACTCGCATGCTGCCTGACATCCCCCACATACTCCTCATTCATCGGTGGCCCAGGCAGATTAAACACAAATAGTGTAATTTAAAGTCATTCCAATTCCGAATTTAACGCCGTTTTGGTACTATTCCCACATAAACCACCATTTAGAGTGAGGTCGCTCTAAACTGCCCAGCGTAATTCATGACCCAACGAGAACCATACCTGAAGCACTTTGGCAACTCAAACTTTATAATTCCCTCCCCCTCATATCAGCCCTCCCGCCCTCGCTATTTTCAAATACCCCTATAGCATATTACAATATCAAGCAGAGGGGATAGTTGGTAAACATTTAGCCACTACATTAAGGTCCCCAAAAGCTGCCTTTTTTGGTGAGAACACCCTGGCCGCTCGCCTGGCTTGTTGACGCAGTCCAAGTTGAGGTCTGAACGGTCCACACTTGGGGGTTTCCCAAAATTAGGGGTATCTTTTGGGGATCCCCGTAATACGGATTATAATATTTAGGGGTGAATATTGGGGTCCCCCTATTTTGGGAAACTTCACATAAGGTTGTTGGGCTTGTGAGCCTCATGGTGTTTAGGGTTTGCGGGGCCTTGGAGATTTTAGGGGTTTGGGGTTCAGGTTTTGTTGGATTTTTGGATTTCAGGGCCTCTGCGCTGTGTTCATGGCAGAGAAGGGGAAGGGCATGCAGACGGAGGGTGTTGCAAGGTTGAGATATGTTTGGAGAAGCAGTGGGTTTAGGGTTTATGTTGCACCACATTTTGTTCTCTGCCAGTTCAAGTGCGGCGGTTTAGGGTACATTGGGCTGTTCAGGATTTCTTCCATCACCAGGAATCTAGGTTCCACAGTAACCCCTACATGGTAAAGGTACTCTTTTTCCTTGTGGTCAGCTTTAATAAGGGAGCCCCTAAAATGAAAGGGAAAAAGGGTACCACTGGGGTACCTAGGAATCACGAAAAGCGAGACGGTCCAGCTCCTGAGGTCAAGGCCTAGGTTATTGGACTCATAGGGATTGTATAGGAGTAATTAAAAAGAAAATTCAAATTACCATTTAGGGTTTAGGGTTTAAAGTTCCCAATAACGGAGAATCTAATGGAAAAGAAAATGAAATGGCAACCCTGGGTTTTTGTAAAAGGGTAGGGACATACTATACGGATGTTACACCGACAATGGACGATCAAATGGAAAGGAATGGAAAACGACGTGGAAACTGGCCCTATACAGCGATCTGTGATAGGTTCTTCCAACCACCTCCCCGAACCAATCCCCCCACGGTTCCACCGAAATTGACGAACAATAGCCCTAAATAAGCCCAAGCCTTTTGCCGGGTAGTATAAAGGGGGGTGGTTAGGTAGCCCATACGACATGGGAGTTTCTCAAAACCTGGGGACCCCGTTCGGCGACCTTAGGGATACGCAGGGATGACGCAAAAGGTCATGGGAGCCCTCTCAGCATTTTATAGGGCTTACTTCAAGCAACACCCTCGCGTGCTGCGAGGCAAACCCTTAAATCCCAAGACTTACTGGTTCTTAGTAGGGAATAGATGAAGGCAATCTCTAATATTGGCCCCATATACCATGTTCCCGTATTCCAAACCCCTAAGCCCTAAAGGAAAGTATACTTATAAAATACAAAGATATATATCCATATTCCCTACTAACCTAAGAACCATCAAGAACAATCCTAGCACCGAGAAGTTTTCCGGGCCTGGCTGGTCGACGTCTCTGTGGTTGTCTGCGAGGAGGAATGCGTGGGAAGTCTACATGAACTATACAGCCAATATTCCTATATAATTTAAGAGTGTTTAAGGTTCAGGGTATATTTCCTAGATAATTTAATGGGGATAACCCCCATAATACTCCCCTATGTAATCCCAACTAGGGAGCTACAGCACGATTTCCTACATAATTCAACGGGATATGTTTAGGGTTTAATTTGTATCCGACATAATTTCATGGGGTATATTCAGGGTTGAAGGTTTAGGTTATATTTCCTACATACTTTAAGGTCTACATGGGGATTTGCACATGGGGAGAGTCCCCTTTTCTTATTGGTTCTTTGTAGAGAATGAGGAAATATAGTGTGCGGGGTTATATTAATAGGGTTCTATTGCCCTATTCCATACTAAGACCCTAAACCCTAAAGCCTAAACCCTAAAGCCGGAAACCCCAAACCTAAGAGCCAGTAAGTGTTGATGATAAGGGTTAGCAATCTTGAAGGGGCACCGCTCTACTCTTGATAGTATAGGGTTTAGGATTGATAGCCCCCTTTACATAGATAAAACATGGGGTATATGGGGATCTTAATATAACATACCCAAAGCCATATTCTATTTATATAAAAGGGACTATGGGATAAAGTCGTGCATGACCCAACGTATCCTAAATTTCGGAGTATCTTGAGGTTATGTAGAACTTTGCGTATCAGAAGTTTGGACCGTAGGGCAACCACACTAAAGGGATCTATGGGGTAAGGTCATCAATGCCTGGGGTCTGCAGGAGTAGAACAAAGTTTTAGGGTGTTCTACTATATGTTGTGCAAGGCTTGTAGCAGTTTACTGAGTTGCTGTTGAGGTTCTCAGATGAAATTACTATAATGAGGAAACCCCATTACTTACTATATACCGATATTGAGGTAACTTAATCAACATTCCTTCACAGCAACCCAGTTTAGGGTTCAAGTATTACTCGCTCTTCTCAAGAGGTAGCACAATTGAGCAGCCTAAACCGTAAACCTTGGCAAGCAAGTAGCTTGCCTAACCCTAAACCCAAAGTCCTAAACCAAAAACACTAAACCCTAAACCCTAGCCAGGCAGGTCCCCTAAACCCTAAACCCTTCTGTGTAAGCTTCGGCTCCCTCATAGGTTCGGTCACCATCCAGGATCCCTTACCTTTACCCTTACCGCGGCCCTTGCCGGCTACCCTAAACCCAAAACCCAAACCGCGTGTATGCGGGTTGGCCATCCATTGCCCTTTTGAAGGGTAGTGGGCGATGTGACATGGAAGTTTCTCAAAATACGGGTACCCTAGGACCTTTAGTGTTAAAGGTTTAGGGTTTAGAGTGTAAGGATATAAACGGATCGAAAGGGGATTATGAGGGTCCACTTTTAGGTATTATCGCAGGATTATTGGAAAGCAAACTTCCACATGGCAGTTTCCATGAATACCGGGACCTCATAGCCATCCGGCAACTTTATCATCCTTATCTGTAAGGGGCTCCAAAACAGGGCACCATGTTTGGAAACCCTCAACCCTATATGTCCCTACATAAAACCCTACCTATCCCCCATAACCCTTTTTCAGAAAGCCCCTCATTTTTGGAACCCCCCCATATGACACTCACAAGGCCTCGCCGGTCCATGTAAATGTTGACGAAGTCGCAGTCGCAGTAGTCTGCAAAAGCTAATCAGGACATGTGATTAGAACAACAGTAGTATTAGCAATAGTGCGGATAAACAGAATACTTGAGTCATTCCTGTGCAGTGCAGCCACCCTTGGTTCCCACGACCCTAAACCCTAAACCCTAAACTCTAGACCTTAAACGCTGAAGCCTACACCCTAAACCCTAAATCCTAAACCCTAAGTCCCAAACTCTAAACCCTAAGCCCTAAATCCTAAGCCCTGATTTCCTCCCTGCCTGCGTGCTGGTCGCCGTCGAGAGGGTCACCGTCTGCCAGAGCAATTTGCTTGAACACGACTAAGATAAGCTAAGCTGGGAGATTCGGGTCCCTGTTAAAAAATGAGTCATGGGTTATCCCAGGCAATATAGGGATTATGGTCCACAATAATCTCATGTTTCCAGGAATTCCCCAGTGACGGTGCATTTGAGAAACACAACTAAGCAAAAAAAAGGCAAGCCCCATTGTCAGTGGATAAATTGACACAGATCTAAAGAAGACCTGAACAATTGACTCATGCCACTAAACACTAAACCCCAAACCCTAAGCACCCAAAAACCTAGAAACCCTACAGTTATGGTTGGCCTCGCTGGTTGATGTATTCGTTGTGGAGACCACAGGACTTACGGATTCTTAGTAGGGAATAAAGGAACATAATCCATTACATAAGCTCTGTTTACTAAACTCCCGTATATCTGTATCTATATCTATATATCTATATACATACATATTCCCATATTCCCTACGAACCTAAGAACCAATAATGACACCAAAAAACAAAGTGTATATATGTATATACATCAATAAAAGTATATATCTTTCCCATATTCCCTACTTAGCACCGGTAAGAACTTCCTAGCGCCAGGCAGTTTTCCGGGCCTGGCTGGTCGACGTCTCTGTGGTCGTCTGCAAGGAGGAAGGTGGGGGAGGTCTACATGAACTATGGTAAATATGTCCTACATAATTGAATGGTTTAAGGTTTAGAGTATATTCCCTACATAATTGAATGGGATATATTTGGGGTTTAAGGTTTGCGGGCGATAGTTTAAACTCCTAGCAGCCCCTTAATCACCTGCATAATACTCCCCTACATAATCCCAACTGAGGAGCTACAGCCACTATTTGGTATTTTCAGGATTTCAGTTTTAGTTTATATTTCCGACATAATTTACTGAGCTATATTTAGGCTTTAAGGCTCAGGGCTTAAGGTTTAGGTTATATTTCCTACATTTAAGGTCTACATGAGGATTTTGCGACTGGGAGAGTCCCCTTTTCTTATTGGCTCTCTGTAGGGAATAAGGGAATGTAGTGCATAGGGGTTGTATCAGGACTAGATGCCTCTCTTCCCTGCTACGAACCTAAACCCTAGACCTTAAACTCCAAACCCTTTCTTAACCTTAAAATACCCTTAACCTGAAACCCTATTCCCTAAGAGCCAGTCAATTTTGAACCCGTTTAAGGAGTTTTGACCCTAAACCCTAAACCCTAAATAGTAGTTTCCATCTTCTTTTCCATTATCCCTATATAACACTATATAACCCCTATATGAAGCCTATATATCCCTGTCGTTTCCATTTTATTTTCCAGTCAGTGGGGATGCTATAGAAGGGGAATTGCTTTTGGAAACTATGAAATACTCTTGATACTATAGAGACAGTGGTCTATGTTGGTACATTATTGGGGTCTAGATTATTGGGGGTTATATAGGGATAATGGAAAAGAAAATGGAAACTACTATTTAGGGTTTAGGTTTTTGGGCTTATGGTTTTGTAGTTCACCTTAAATAGATAAAACATGGGGTATATGGGGATCTTATTATAATAGACCCAAAGCCCTATTCTATCAACTTAAGGGTGACTATGGGTTAAAGTCATGCATGACCCAATGTATCCTAAATTTCGGAGTATCTTGAGGTTATGTAGAACTTTGCGTTTCACAAGTAAGGACCCCTAAAACCCTAAACCCTAAACCCAGAAGCCCAGGGTTTAGGAATTAGGGCCCTACACCCTATGGGGATCTTGGGGTTTAGGGTTTAGGGTTTAGGGCCCTAAGCCCTAGGGGGATCTATGGGGTAAGGTTATCACGGCCCGGGGGTCTGCATGAGTAGAAACGGGTTTTAGGGTGTTCTACTATGTGTTGTGCAAGGCTTGTAACGGTTCACTGGGTTGATGCTAAGGAACTCAAATTATAGTTTTTTTGCTTTAAGGTTCAGGGTTTACGGCTTCAGGAGCGTAAATCAGCTCACTACAATAAGGACACCCTATTATCTGCTATCTACGAATATTGTAGTAACTTAATATGTGTTTCTTAACAGCAACCCAGTTTAGGGTTACTCGCTCTCCCAAGAGGTGACGCAATTTACAACCTAAACCGTAAACGTTGCTGGAGAAAGTAGCTTGACTAACCCTAAATCCCTAAAGCCAAAAACCCTAAACCGCGTGTACATGGGTTGGCCATCCAGTGCCGCTATTGAGGGGCAGCGGACAATGTAACGTGGAAGTTTCTCAAAATAGGGGTACCTAGGGACCTTGGGAGAGAAAGGGATCAAAAGGGAATTCTCGGGTCCCCTTTTTGGGATTACAGGGTGATTGCTACATGGGCTTTGATTAGGGGTGCTCTAGGGACATCAGGGATGTAAAGGGATCAATAGGGTCCAGCTTCAAATAGAATAGCGGGATTATTCGAAAGCAAACTTGCGTATGCCAGTTTTTCATGCACAGGGGGATACCCATAGCCACACGGAAAGTTTACCATCCCTATTTATGGAGGACTCCAAAACAGGGCCCCGCATTTCTGGAAACGCTCAAATCGATACGAACCCCCACATATCCGCCATAACCCCATGTATCAAAGCACCTCAGTTCTGGAAACCTCAGTATGACACTCACAACGCCTCGCCGGCCCATGTAAATGTCGACGAAGTTGCTGTCGCAGTAGTCGGGAAAAGCTTCTCAGAACATGTGAATCACTCTTTTGCGTTAATAGCAACAATCCTAATACTAGCAATAACAGGAATAATCAGGATACTTGAGTCCGCAACTCTTATGCCATGCAGCTAGCTTTGATTCCCACGACCCTAGGCCCCGAAATCCGAAATCCTGAACCCTTAAACCCTAGATCCTAAACCCTAAGTCCTAAAACCTAAACCCTAAACCCTAAATCCTAAGCCCTTGTTTTCCTCCCCGCCTGCGTGCTGGTCGTCGTGGACAGGGTCGCCGTCTGTCAGAGTAATTGTCTTGAGCACCATTAAGCTGGGCTGGGGTCGAGTCAGGTCCCGACTTGGAGGGTCAGGGGGACTAAGTAAGTAGGTTAGTAACTGTAAGAATGGAAAAGAAAGTTGAAACTACTATAGTAGTTAGGGTTTAGGGCTGAGGGTTTAGGGTCAGGAGGACTTAGTAAGTAGGTTAATAATGGGGATAAATGGGGTTATCATGCGGCTTATAGGGCTTATAAGTAGACTTACTAAGTCCCCCTGACCTTCCAAGTATCAGAAATCCAAGTATAAGTTATATGAGGCAATATAGAGATTCTAGTCCACAATAATCACATTTTCCAGGACTACCCCAACAAAGGTGCATTTGAGTAGCGTTTTATTTTGATGGTTGAACCTAGTAAGATTAT
>CAJNIZ010006781.1:88845-115311 GCA_905231905.1 Symbiodinium pilosum | reverse complement strand
GGGGGGGGGGGGGGGGGGGTCTTCAGTGGCGATCTGGCACAGAACGTTCTTTGAGGAATTTAGGTGATTCCATACCCGGCTGACCTGTCAGTCCTGTGTAGACTTATCTGCACATAGTGAGTTCCTAGAGGTGCCGAGTTTATGGGGTTGCGCGCGTTCGACAACATTACCATGACATGCCATGGCCGCCTGCGTGCACGCCCGTTGAAATCAGCCATGCGACTGTTGATTGAGACTTCATGCGCCGTAACTCGAACCCTATATATAGCCATAAAGCATGAAACAAACAGCCTTAAGACCCTGAATTTGCAAAGAAAAAACTAACCGAATTTCAAGGCTTTCGCGCCGAGAGCCGCCTTCGCCTGTTTGGCGATGTGCCTTGAGCTCAGCCAGCAGCCAGTCCTAGAAGCCAGGCCGCTTACAACCAAAAGAAGCCACCACCCTGGAAACTCCATTTCAGCCTCATGGTCCATGGCCTGAGATTCACAAAGGAATCTGCGGTGATGTATACTTCGTAAACACGCAACTACACACAAAGCTCAGAACTCTCAGGACTCGCATTTTGGTGTTATACCGGCAGAAACCGATTGCCGCGCAACACTGCCCGTTCGCAACACTCTCAGGCGAAAGGCGCTCCAGGGATACGTCCGAGGATTTCGTCCTGGCAGCAACTCTGCCGCAGCATGTTACTTGGTTGTCATCCCCTGCTCCGCTCTTTCTGCTTTGATTTGCAGTGCGGAGGGAAAGACAGGGCGAGGGATGCAGAGAAAATCTTTCGTAGCTAGTCAGGCCATCGAAACCAATCAGCCATGACCGTGCCGGATTTCGGAGGGACTTTTCGAGACACTGAACAGTACTGCATAGAAATCCGCATCTGCTTTATCAACGAAACATGTCGGAAGCGAAAAGGTGCACAAGCCTTGGTAAAGTTGTATATGATGTCTTGCTGTAGATACTGGGAAGGTCCAAATTAGTGAAATCGTTTATTTGTCATTTTCTTGTCAGTGCATGTTGTCATGTTGCTGAGTGTTGTCGTTGGGCATTGTCATTTAATTGTCATTTTCTTGTCATTTGTTTGTCATCGCCCCTTGTCATTCTTTTGTCGTTTCTTGCTATTTTCTTGGCATTTTCCATCATGGAATCAATTTGCTTTGCCAGAAAATGACAAAAATGGCAAAACATGACAAAATGGAGCTCGCGTGCTCCCAGGGCTGGGGGCAGGCCCCGGAAACGTCATTTCCTGGAGCATTGTCATGTTTGTGCTAGTTTTTCTCCTTGTTTGTAGGGTTTTTGGGTAATTGTTGTGTCATTGTTTTGTCGTTTTTTGTGTCATGTTCTTGTCGTTCTCGAACTACCTCGGGAGTTATCGTTTGGCCTTTTTTGGTCATTCTCAGTGTCATGTTGGAATCGGATGTCATTTTGAAACCTGACGTTGTGTTCGGAAATGCCACGAAAATGACACCAAAATGACATTAAAATGACAACCACAAACGACAAAGGCCAAGAAAATGACACACCCCAACGACAAGAAAATGACACCACAATGACAACAAAATGACAAAATGATTATTTGGTGATTTCCCTGCTGCGCAAATCATCATATCATAATGTTGAAGAAAATCGACTGGCTGTCTTTCACAGGAGAGCCACCGGCCGTCTCCACAAGCACTCCAGCATCGAATAAGCCTCAGCCCGTTCACGTCGGGTAACTACACTTGCACACCATGGGAGCAAACCTGCCTAGAACTTGGAACGTGTACGCTGCATCACTTGATCCTAGAAAGCGCATGCCCGCCTTCAACCGAGCTTACTTCGAGCGCGAGAAGCTCGCGGACGTAATCATCATGCGACGAAGCTGAAAAGGACATTGCGGGCCAGTTTCAGCGTGATTTGGTGGCAGGGTTAGGCATCTTGTGGCAAAGAATCCGATGCCTAATATGGTGTAGAGGGCTTTCAATTCACGAGTTTTCAGGAGTCAACCGACATCGCAGGGGCCTTGCCTTTGGCCACACTGCTCTCTCGCGTGCGGTCAAGACCTCTGGCCTGCATGTCAACCTAAATTGCCGCACATGGAGGCGTACTGTAGAGTGAGGTACAAACAAGACATCTTGGTTGGGGTAAGCTCGGAACAAGACTCAGACATCTTGTGATGAATTCAAACAGCTCATGGGTCTCTAGACAAGGTGATGTGAGCTTCCAGGCATCACTTCGTGGAGCGAAATTGTAGGTTTACATGCGTACGATTGCCTTCGCCGCATCAAAAAACGATACCGGGCAAGGTCAACTGCGATTGTTCTGTAGAAAGTCTGACGGATCAACAGCACACTCGGTGAACTTTATCAGCTTCCTCATGTAGACTCCTCATTTGCTGAAGTAATTAGCGCCTTGTGAGTATGTGTACAGTCCGTACACCAAGGGCCGAGATCGTTTTCAACCGCGAAGTCACTCAGGCCAGTCTGAAATTCAAGAAAGGAAGCCAGGCAAGACAAAGCAAGGCAATTGGGCGCAGCCGGAGAGGCCCTTAACTTCGAGCTTTCTCGCGGTTCTCTGATGACAGCAAGTTCTTGACATTATGGTGGAGGTAAAGCGTACATTCACGTGTTCCCCGAGTGTAGCAGAGAAGCTGGCAGCGAGGTATGCATAGAGAAGAGAAGCTGGCTTATACTGTACAAATCAGAGCATCCACGTCTGAGGCCTGGAATTTCACCGCACCAACCCCCTCTCTGTGATCCCAGCATGTCCTTCATGCACAGTAGACCTCCCATTCTCCCAAGAAGGAAGCCCAAAGCAGCGCAGCTTGGTCCAAGCAAAGAAAAGCAAGCTTCATGGATGCTACATTCAGGTTGATTTTCGTAAGCTATGGCCAAATTCGCAATCCGAACGAAAAAGAAGGGAGAAGAAAAAGAAGGGAGCATGAATTAAGGACACTCGCAACAGGTTAGTCCTTGCCTCTGCTCCGATGATCATAGTGGTGTTCAGAAACAAGTCGTTTCAGTGACCCCAAGCACTCGTTACAGCAGAATCGAAGCCTTCAATCCGAGTGCTGATTGTCAGCCTGATTGCATCACTTGAAGCCTCAGTAAGAATGCCCCAGGTTCTTGTTACTTAGCTAAAGCAACATCCGGCTTTGCATAGCTGATTGGCCGCGATGCTGCGAGTTTGGAGCGCTGCGGGGGAGCAAGTCGCCTCCATACCTGCAGAAGAACTGACAGATGTGCTGAACCTCAAACGCCATTTGCAGGGTGTTTGTGGAGTGACGCGATTCAGGCAGAGGCTGCTGGATGGCCAAATCAGGTTGGATGATGAGGTTAAACTCGATTCGCCTGGTGACCTTCAGCTTGTTCTGCTGCCCTTCTGCAGTACGACCGAAGATGAAAGCAGGATGCTTGCAGGCGCTGCTTGTCGGGGCGATGCCCAGCTGGTCGAGGAGTTTCTCCAACAGCCTCAGCATCCAGACGGTGTTTGGCATGATCAAAGCGTGAAACGTCGCAGGGTGCTGCAGGAAGGGGCAAGAACACTCCTGTCAGCACCGCCTCTTTACTGGGCTTGCAAGCACAGAAATATCGAAGTCATTCTCTTGCTGTTGGAGGCAGGTGCCGCAACAGACACATTTACTGATTTTGATGACGGCCAGCTGCTGGCCACGGCGTGTCGCGAAGGTCACCTCGAACTGGCTAGCCTGGTGTTGCAGGCAGGTGCGGATGTTAACAAAGCTGTACAAGACGGCACGCCACTTGCCCTATCATCAGCCCGTGGCCATGTCGAGGTTGCGAGCCTGTTGCTGCAGCATGGTGCCGATGCTGCACATGACTACAGCGCACTGACTAGGGCGTCAGCCAATGGGCATGAGGGCGCTGTGCGTTTGCTGGTCGATTCTGGAGCTGACATCAACAGGGCACTCGTCCTCTCATCAGCTAATGGCCACATGGAGCTTGTGCGCATGTTGTTGAACCGTGGGGCCGACGCAACGCACGACGGCCAGGCGCTGACACGGGCATCAGGCAATGGCCACACGGAGATTATCAGGCTGCTGTTGGCTGCTCATGCGGATGTGGACAGTTCCGGGAGCCGTGATACCACGCCGTTGACTGCAGCCGCTGGTCAAGGTCACAGACAAATTGTTCAGTTGCTGTTGGGTGCCCGCGTTGACCCAAACAAAGCTGTTCTTTTCCACACTCCTCTTGGTATCGCATCCAAAAACGGCTATGCCAGAGTTGTGCAGATGTTGCTGGAGGCGCGTGCCGATATTGACAAAGTGGAAGCTCAAGGCGTGACGCCTGTGGGCTTGGCAGCGCGTGGAGGCTTCATTGACATCGTACGGTTGTTGCTGGAGGCTGGCGCAGACAAGGACAAATTGGATGGATCACAAGGTTTTACTCCCCTGTGGTTGGCCTCGCGGGAAGGACATACAGACATTGTCAGGTTGTTATTGAGCGCAGGTGCTGACAAGGAGAAGGTTTGCGGTCCGATGAGTGCCACACCTCTTTGGGTAGCATGCCGGGAAGATCACAAAACCATTGTGAACTTGCTGCTAGCAGCTGGTGCTGACAAATGCAAGGCAGCACGCGATGGCACCAGACCTGTTGACAAGGCTGCTTGGATCGCAGCAGCTTAGGTCACCCAGAAGCTTCCTCTTCCAGCACGCGCTTTGCTCCAAAAGCTCGACTCACAAAGGTTTGGCTCAAAGAGCGCATGCGGACCAGTCTTCCTACTTCAAATCCTCCATCGGAGCTGGAATCCCTCTGTCGAACTCAAAGGCCTTAGCCCTTCCCCAATTCCACAAAGAGACCTACCAGTTGTGAATAAAAACTGAAGAAACCTGCAGGTACACTAGGCCGAACGACTGAAACGAGTCTAAATCTTGGCCCCTTCAGGCCCTGAGTTTTCGGCGGTGCCTCGGCCAACAAGCTTGTTTCAGGCTCAGGTTGGTGATTTGTCTACCTAAGCGTATGCGGTGGGCCAAGAAGATTGGCTTGTAACAAGGCCCAGGGCGCGCACCCTGCTACATGAGGTATGTAGCAAACAGCGGTTTTCGCGAGAAACTCCCCTAACATAGCCTTTTACAGAAGCCGTAAACAAGGCGACAGAGGGTATGCAACATTTTAAGGGGGGCATGTAACGGAGGCTTTGGGGCACGGAACGCGAGAACAGTTTTCGGCACAGAATGCAACCGCATGAGTTGTTAGGTGCAGATGAGGTATTGGGATGCAAGTCGGTTGAGCACCAGAGTGGGTAGTACCCTTCCGTCTTGATGCAATTAGCCAATCAGCCTGTTACGATGCCTGATTGGTCTTGTAGTTTCCCTGGGGTCTTGTCAGTGAATGCAGTGTTATTTGTCTTCTTTGATGCGAGCTTTTCTCGCTGCGAGTAAGGGGAGCACGACGCGGTGGTTTCAAGAGGTGATTTTTATGGCGGGTACATGCGTGCACGGTATGGCGTTGTGAGGAATGTACCCCAGTCACCACCCTACTACCAGTTTGCCTGCGCGCCATGATTTCAGGTCCTACCACAATTCTGTTTCTATATTCTCTGAAGGGGGCGTCAATGTAAATGGGTCACTGAAGCGTCGGTGCTAGGTGTTGGATTCACCTCACACGGCCACAGGCAGTGCCGTTTAGCCGCCGCCACACTCGGCCTTGTGTGTCCCGCCTGCAGAACGTGGTTCTATCTCCAAACATGGGCCTTCAAAGCTGATGTAGCATCGGGCTCACCGTGCCGTAGCAGTGGTCCTATCATTTTTTCATGGAACCTCGCTTTTGAAAGGCTTGCAACCTTGGCATTACATCTTTAGCACCCCTGTGAAGCAGGATGCAGTCCAGGGTCATTGACTGCGATCAATGGGTTGGTGAGGGTTTTAAACCCGGAGCCTGGTGGGCCCACCTTGTCGCTTATGATTTCGTCTCCTGGCTTTGGCTATCCTGCTCTGGAGACACTCCCCGTGAGCACAGTGACGACTTTCCGCATGCTCCTGATGAACTGTGAAGTGTCGAGTCTGACCGCACACGTCTATGTGTGCAGAGAAGTTCTGGTAGCAGGGAATCAAAATCTATGCCCAATGTGAGCAGCTCCCAAGAAGGAGTACCAGTATTGAAAGCTGTTGTGATTGGACGGTTCCATTTCGAGCATGCATCCTGTTCAAAACGTAGCAACCGCATGGATCCCCACAGTCCCGCAGGATGCATTCAAAGGCCTTGAAGAATCAACTGTGCTGCAATAACAGTGTTGACCGAAGAGGAAGCTGAGGTCCTCTCAGAAAACAAGACTGACAGTGTGTATGATGAGCCCAGAAAGGAACCTGAACTTGCAGAAGCTACACGAAGCCACCACCCACCTCTATTTTCCATGCCCGAAGTGTCCGAATTCCCAACGATGAACAATTCCACGGCTTAAATGTCGAAGACATGTTTGGCACTCTTGCACTTGGACCCTTCCATCAGTGTGCCTCATAGCGTGCTTTGCTTGGTACGTCTATAGCAGGTCGGAGGTTTGAAGTGTGCCAGTGAGACAGGCTTTGCAATCAGCTTTTCCCGTTGAATGCAGAGCCTTGGCGAAACTCAGGCAAGCTAATCCTGCGTTCACCGTCACCTATCACAACCCCCTTCCCGACAATTCAATTGACACGCTCAGGATTATTTTTTGGTCCTGTACAATGGTTGTTCTTGTTGGGAAGTGGGTGACATGCTTGCAGAAGGGTCTAGTCGAGAAACTCAAAATTGCAACGTTTCGCTGTTTTTTTGGAGTCCTCAACTTGGCACATACCCAAACGCGTCAGTTCCTGAGACCAGCGCCGTCAGGGGCAGTTCGGTCCAGTAAGGTTGCAGGCTTAGGTCGGACTCACAACAACCCACACTTACTACACTAGCACGTGGCCTGGCTTGAAACGTATAGTATTGTCTTTGTTGTTCCAGGCTGATGAACGAATGGACATTCTTCTTCAGAGCAATAGCCTTGTTGAAAGCTGTGCCAGACAACACGAGAAGGAGCTGGTTGGATCACATGTCAGCCTGAGAGCGCGCAACTCCGGAGATACACCGCGCCATAGAGAATGACACCATCAAAGCAGCTCAGCCTATGCTCTCCGCCCGCAAAGCATGTCCCCACAACACTGGCAAGGAGCCTCGCTTTTGTTTAAGCCCGAACCCCAACAGTCAAAATTAGTATATCGTTTCATGCGGTATGGCTGAATGCCTGAGGGCCTCGCGGCAAGCTCTTGGCTGAGGTGCAGGGATTGATGACGACAGGTGACCTCTCCGGCTTTCAGGACTCCGAGCCAAAGAGTAGAAGGGGAGGGGAATGGAGGAGAGGGAGCCAGGTGCTAGGGTTTCAGGTTCAGTTTGGGGGCTTGCAAGCTGCAAAGCAGTCCAAACAAAGCCACTCCCTTCGCGGCCAGATTCTGTTTTGCGAAGGGTTGTTCCCAAAGAGTCGCAAATGGTTTCGAGGCTCGATAACAAGGACGATGCAAGCAATTCATTGCTGCACGCATGCGTGGTCAGCGTTACGACCGCAAAGGATCTCATCAAGACAGCCTGCAAGTTGCACCAGCGCTACATCAGATGCGAAGACCTGAACCATCTCTTTTTTCGAGCTGATCTTTCTAGTATTGAAGGCAGATTGCTTAAAGGACTGCATGTAACCGCCATCACAAAATGCATCAAAATGCACTTTCGAAGGATCGAGACCGACAGTTTGCATGAGTGTCTAGATCCTAGAGTGATACAGCCTCCGGGCCATGTGTAGGCTCTGCCACTGTTGCTGGAGCACCTAAATGACAAACTTACACATGTTGACTATGATTCTATCGGGGGAGTATCTAGGAGGCTTTTCGATTTCTGGGGCCCCTTGTGCACGCCGCATATTGGCGGTACCGACAACGCCCAATTCAGCTTATGATTGTCCAGGGCCCAGCCGATGTGCAGGTCGCGCAGGAGGTGGGAATGAATTGGTGAATCGTAGGCTTTGTATATTACACTGTTGGTGGATGAAATCTTGTGCCACCTTGCGTCTTGCAGTCCCTAAAGTCCTCAGAATTACCGTATAGTAATGGGGATCCTAAGTGGTGCAAGGTTCAGATTACTTCCATCCATCGCAGGACGGATAAGGGGTCCTTGTGGGCTGTAGAAACAGCGTAGACCAATTTGGCAGCTGGGGCTCAACAAGCAGCATTGGCTGGTTGGACTCAGTGGTTAGGTGCACGGTGCACGGCAAGTCTTTCTGCACTACTTTCTTGTTGCTTTTTGAGAACTGAAGTGTGCGGTTCTTATCCTCACTTTCTTTGCTTTCCTCTCAGCTCCTCAGCCTCTCAGCCTCCTTGGGTTCTTCATGTTACCAAGGGCATGGTCAGCTTCAACTTGCGGTAAGTTAGAGCTAAGAATCTTCACAACTTCAACTCCCATGAGGCCAGGACTGGCTCAGATATTATATTTAGGGATTATAGGGGGATTCCTTATGGATCATATCGGGTTTAGGGTACTGTAGAGGAGCCCAGGTCTACACCTCCCTGGATCTCGCTCTGGCGGACTCCCTGCTGTATTTGGGCAGAAGACAGCGGGAGCGGTAGAATCCTAAGGAAAATCTACCATAATGCGTTGAGGAGGATCTTTGACCATGAACATGTTGATGCGGGCCATGTTGATCATGGTGAACAACATGACCATTGCAATGCAGCATGCGAATGCTTCGGGTGGCTCTAGGAGTTAGGGGATGATGACCGTTTGAGGTTTCGTTTCAGGGCCGGAAAGCCCTCGGGATTTCTTCTCTGACTGGAAAAGAAGGCATTTTCATCACCAGTTGGCGCGATACTGTAGTGTTCCTGTAAAAGTTAGAGCGTCGTCGCAGGCTTGTTTTGACGTTGTCTATGATCACGGCCCCAGTACCCCTTCTTTTTGGATGGCAATGCTCCTTTCCAACTCTCGCCGAAGGTGGAGTCCAGCGGCAATGGGCTCTTGGCCTTTCCTCGCGCGTCTAGACTGCCTTAAAGCCTTGGCGGCACTGGATGTGGTGATGATAGGCTTCATCCCTTAATTCTCACCGTTGCCAGTGATTACAGCTTGCTGGTTACAAATACAGTCTCGCAATACTCCATTAGCTGGCAACCAATCACATGACCGCTGCGGTCATCATGCTATATTGATGCTCACATTTTGCTGCAGCCTAGCAATGAGTAGATGATCCTTAGTAGGACCATCGACAATCATATACATTGACACGCTGCTATTGAAGCTGCTATAGGTGGAAGTTTTACGTGTATGTGGGTATGTGCCATCCCGATCTGTAATGTGACGCTGATTTTAAACAAGGGCCGTTCCCCCTCCCACTCCTCCCCAGAAAACGACCCAGAAAGTTGAGACAAGACGTCCTTCATAAGGCCCCCTCGATTCTGAGGGCTCTGGGGATTCATTCAAAGGGGATGATCTGGATTCTGCTGGGCCCCCCCCAAACCTAAACATATTAAAGAGAGTCTTGTAACAATGGCCTGCAACGCTTTGAGTGGCCCTGCGAAACACATTATAGCATGAGTAAACATATACCTTCACCAAAATCCCTCGGGCCCGCCAAAACGGTCCTCAGTATATTGGCCCCCCGACAGGGGCCATAGTTTTGACACATACCCTTAAGGATGGTACAAATTCTATCAGACGGCCATGAGAATGTTTGCGTAAGGTTTTCTTACAGACTTGAAACATGATGTGCGCAAGCCACGAACCTTATGTCCATTCTTCAGGCCCACAGGCAACTCATCATGACAGTCCTTCTACGTCTTACACAAGACCTGCTAATAATTACTGTAACTGCTTAGTTGACGGCGTTACTCTATGAACCTTATGCAACAAGACCCCATATCGCCGATAGGTCCTGATTTCAGCTTTGTAGGGCTCCCTGAATCAGTGAACCCTAAACCCTGAAGTCAACCCTAACCCCTACGTTACCAGAGTTGGGTCTCCAAGGTTGCTAGCAACGCTAGCCGAGCGCTTGGCGCCTACAGCAGTTCTGGGCCCTGTGGGACGTGCTTGGGAGGCGTGTTTAGGGGACAAGGCGAGTCACGTGAGGCTTACTGTAGGCTTTAGTGGTTCAAGATGTAGGTGTTGAGCGTGTTGAGTTTCTGAATTTTTGGGTCAAGGGATGGGAGGCTTACAGGCCCTTTCTGCAGGCGTATTACCGGATTGCGTGCAGGTGTACGGAAACTACATGAGGATACGACTTTATCAAGGTGTTGGGTTGTCTTGTAGTTCTTGGCATGTGGTTGTTATTTCTGGCATCAGCGCAATAAAGTTCGGCAGCATCACCGGTCCCCCTTCATATACGGCACGCTGACATGATGCCGGCACCACCGTTGTTCTTGTAAGGACTGGGGTCCTGCCAGCGCAGCTTGATGGGCCTGATGCCATGCAGTACGTGGAGCCAGTAAAGGACTTGAACTCATGTAAGCCCCTCATTTTGGGTTCGCATGAGTCATGACGGACCTTACGCAGGGAATCGTGGGAACCGAGAGCAGAACATTGCGATCGAACAAACACCTAGGCACTTCATGTGAATTCTTGCACATGTTTTGCGATTTCGGCCTTGGTGGTGGCTTCAGAGAGCCATCATCCTTGGCAGCAGAAGTGCATGCAGCATCGCCAGGTGAAACTAAACAACAGTTGTTAGAGGTATGTCTCTGTGCAAAACCCTCAGAGCCCGGTGTTGATCTTGGAGAATGCGACCTGTCCTCGGTCATAAGTCATATACCGCACGTACAAAATGATATACTTGTCGGCCCCGGTGCCGTCGCACACCGGTCAGAAGTCACATGGGCACACACTCATTGCTAGAAAACACGTGAATCCTTCGAAGACTTAGCCGCCTCGGTTTGCTTTTGGGAGTCCTAGCAAGAATGTTCATGGTAAGATTGTTTGGGCATGCACAGGGGTGGACCCTTGCTTCTGCAAGTGTTGCAAAAGCGTCTCATCTTGTTGCTGCTCAGGCATGGTTGGAAGCAGGCCGGATCTTCCTGGTTTTTGGATTGGATGTTTTTGTGTTTTCAGGTTCTGGGTTGTCCTCAAACCTGGCCTCTTTCTGGAGATTCCGGCTTTCAAGATCTCAGTGTTTTGGGGCATTTCTGTTGGGATGCGAACTCTTGAAGAAGCGACATGCGATTGGAATTCTGGACCTTCATGCCAGACACTGAACAAGCCTTGGGCAGGACCGGGCTGTCGAGGGTTCAGAAGCAGGCCAGACCAGATCCCTGTCATGGCACCAAGTTTTGGGGGGATTCGACAGTCTTCACTTCCTGTCACAAGCTGGTACAATGTCAGCTTGCTGTCGTTCCTGGACCTCAAGCAACACAGCTAAGTCCAGCTAGGTATGGCATCACTGGGCGTAAAGGTTGTGGACAAACAAATACGAGCTCCGCAGTCTGAAGCCCAAATCCGGTACGCTCATCATGTAGCCCAGCCGCCCTCGTCCCCAGATGTTTCGGGCCCATTCGCATACGGGAAGATCAGTACGAGCACTTAGCAGAAGTGACAAAGTTGAAGATCCTTCACGCAACAAGGACTGCCCTGAATTGCAATGTGTGGAGCTTTGACCAAGTAATCAGTGAGCTCAAGATATGGTGAGTCAATGCCCCCAGCATTCATGAGCCTGATTGGTTCGTAAGTCTCTTCCGCAGGCGCGTGGACCTTTACCGAGGAGCTCACACCAGCCAAAGATGCGTTGCAAGGCGGGAGAGATGCGCATGGTCATGATTGCTGATCACTCCGGACCCGTTATTACAAAAGTTCCCTGGCATCCAAGCATTTTCGTTCTCAGGGTCAGAGGCCACCCAGATCGAGTCAGATCAAGTAAACACCTCCTGGGTCTCGATCCCCTAATAACGTCCAAAAACATCCTCTAGCGGCCCTAGCACCCTGCGATTACACCTCCTTGTGCGCAATCAGGGCAATTCATGACTGCAATTCCCAGATCGATCAGCTTCTGCGCCATCCGTGCTTCAAGTCATCAAGGGTCAACAAACAGGACCTTATCTAGAACAGTTCAATTTTTCTTTGCTGGAAAACCGCGTGCTAATCACGGGTTTCAAAGTCTGTGGGAGACTCATATCGATTTGTTTTTGCGCTTGCAGCAGTCACTGCTCCCAAGCTTCAGAGCCCAGTGGCAGTCAGGAGTTTGCTCCTGGTGCCAAGCAGCACCAGGCTTTTCAAGAATGGGGAATGAAGGCGTGCTGCACTAGCACAGGCCTACCCGGATGTCGGTTCGGTTCCACTGCCTTGTCCTGGCCAACAATTCTTGCTCGCCAGAATCCACCATGCAAGGGTGCAAGTCCTTGAGCACCTGCATCAGTGATAGTCGCAAGTTTGCGCAAGCAGTGCAAGCAGCTGGACTTTGTGAGGGCGCACGAAAAGTGCCAGAAAATGGCAGTGCTCGAGACATGGATGCGCTGGCTGCCGACATCGGCACGCTAACCACAGCGAAGGTGCGAACCAATATTCTCATTTTCTGTGCGACACACGGCTTCGAGGAAAACGGAGTCATGTTTTTGAGGTCCAGCGACTCAGTAGGACACCACACAGACTTTCCTTTCCAACATATCCTTCAAAAGTTGGGAAACAGAGCAACCTTGCTAGCTTTTATGGCAGCCTGCTGCGCGCAGCACAGGGACGCTACTGAAACATCGCCTTCGCGAAAGACTTGTGCTCCTCCCATACGACTCGATTTTCATGTTTGGATGTCCTCCGCAGAAGGCTTTGCCTGACTACGGCGAACATGAGCGATGTTCATGACACAACGGTGGCGTTCAAACACCGTGGTTTGTGCAAACAATCTGTGCAGCAGTTGTGGATCGCGTGGTTTGTTTCAACGTTGCGGCATGACCTTGTTATGCGTCCCATTGTCGCAGGAGATCTTGTGCAGACAGTGTTGGACGTTCGGCCTGCAAAATATTGACTGGAAATGATTTGCAAAGTTATTGGTGCAGTGCTAGAGCTGTCAACCAGGCGGTGTGGTGCGCTTATAGTCAGTTTTTGCCGGTACGACCCTATTGTTAAGCTTTACCTGTATGACCTGCACAGATGGCAGAGTCTTAGACGTTAAGGATTCCAGCGTCGCAGGTCTTATGTCCCTTTTTTACCCAGGAACAGCGGTGCTGTCACCTTCAGGGCTGTTGAAGCTCAATGTTGTGCTGCCTCTCACAGCCCAGCCGTGCATTCACGGAGCGTGTTCCACGAGGCATTTGTCAGCTTTGGGAGCCTCGACCGCCTGCAGTTGCGGCGCGTTGGTCATGTCTAAGCACACGTGAGAGATCTGCCTTGCAAAGCAGGGCATGCTCCAACTGCTGCCATCTTCTCAGGACTGCCTGCTGCAGGCACTGTGTGCTAGTCTGGATTTGGTTTTCTTGCCAGGTGAAGCTTTTTGTCAATCAGTCCGGGGCTCCAAGCTGCAGCTGCTGCATCATCCATACTTCCATGATCTGCGCGACAAGATGTGCCAAGCCATGGGCACGGGTCAAGCTGAAAAGTTGCTGGAAGACAAGAAGCTGCAGGCATGGTGCAGCAAAGCAGGACTTTTCTACATCAAGAAGGTTCTATGAGCTTTCGCACAGTATCAAGACATCATTAGACAGCCTCTCTCCAATCCAAGAAGCTCGGGATTTGCTGTAACAGGCGCGCCTATGCAAAAAGGGAGATGGAGGAATTACCGCCTACGGCGCAGGCATCCAAGGCGTTCTTCTCGGTGTGTAAGCAAGCTTGGAGCCTCTGGTGCGACATCGATTCGCAGACTAGAGTTCAAGAGCTCGTTTCAAAAGAACAGCTGTTGACCTTCTGATGTTCCGCCACACGGGCGTTTGCAGCGCGTATGCATTCCAGAGTCAACATTCGTCAGAATCCTTGCTGCACTTGGATTCTGTAAGAGGCAAGGAAATTGCCAAGTCACTGCCAAGTTCCCTCCATGCAGTGCTGGATGCCGTATCAATGTCTGCCGCTTGCGGACGAGGCAATTTCCTGACCTGGCAAGGTGGCGAACGGCTCAAGTATTGCATGATGCGTCGGAAACGCCTTTCATTTTCAGGGGAGGGCTGTCAGTAGGGGAGGCGGGTATTCTCCTGACCTTGAGGCTGGGTGAGGGTGACTCAAGAATGAGGGAGCCTGTAATGTGCCGTGCTGTTTTTGGTATCCAATGGCACGCACGCGCCATTCACCTACTTACCCCTCCCCAGCTCAAGGCTTTTCAGCTGGTTTGTTGGCCAATTTGTTGCTCAGATAGTTGCTGGACGTTTTCAGCTCCAACAGCAACAGCCAGCTTTGAGTCGGCAAATGGGATTTCGGCTTCAGGATTTGGTAGGGAAGGCAATACTTAAAGCCCCGTTTTGGGGAGTTGTGTCGCCACGTGGTTACCCAAGGGATACATACACGGCTTCCGCACTGGATTGACGCAAGCAGCCCTGACTAGACCCAGATCCCGCTCGTGCAGGTAGGAATGTCTCCTGTGACGCAGAGCTGGCGGCTGCTGCAGTGACGCTCGAGGCACAAAGAATGCAGCGAGCAGCCCCTCGGACAGATTTTTTAGGGTGCCAGGAACAACCCGTGGGGGCTGGGCCTTCGGGTTCAACGGGAATCGAAGAAATACGTTGGACTTGAGGCGTGTAGCAATAGTTATGGCTTGCTTTTGAGGTTGGCTTTATGTTAGTATCGTTTTGGTTTACTCTCTTGCGATAAGCTACATGGAACTTTTCGTAGGAGTTAGTGATGAGGGCATGCCTCGAGACTGCCAGTCGATTTGTGCTGCGGGGCAGAAGGGGAGCTACACGGGAGCTTCAAGGACGTTATCACTGCCAGTTGGGACTCCTAGCAGGCCCAATCTAACCACTGCAATCTTCACTAAGCCTTTATTCGTACAGAAGGCAGCTCACATACTTTGCTCAAGCTTTACTGACAAACATCACACATGTTGATCGTTAGCCTTCTCCTCTCTGCTGCCGGAATGTCTCCCCAGTTGCAACCCGAGCATGGCCTCAGGAAGAGGAGCCTGCAGCGGTCAGCACCGCCGCCTTGAACGCCGCGCACACTGTGGTCATGCACTGCAAGGTCCTCCCAAGAATCAGGAGTATTCCAGATGTGATGATGACATAAGATATGAGCGGGCGTGATGATGATGGGAGGTCATGGGCCTTCAGTAGCGTTAGGCAATATGAAAGGCTGGCATATTGAAGGGTCACACATTCAAGGAAAGTGGTTGGACTCTATGCCGTGGGGTGCGGTCGCAGATGTGAGCAGAAAGAGAACGCTTGGAGACCAAACTTGAAACCTATAGACGTCATCGTAAGGGATCCTTTCAGGGATCCCCTAGCCATTGGAGACCGAATGAGCTCATGCTAAAGAACCCTTTTTGCTCTGCTTTCTGGGTAAGTGCAAGAGGAAGCCAATTTGCTGTCCGGAGTGAACCGAGCAGTAGTTATGGACCCCGAGAATTAGCTTCCAGTGGTGCGGTCCATCCTCGGCAGTTCCTCACATCTCTTCTGGAGCCGCCCTGGGCCGTGGTGTGGCGAGGCCTGGAACCTCTGCAAGTCCACTTTAAATGTACGAGACCTTTGGGGGTAGAAGGGTCAATTGGATATTCAGACTGACACGGAAGGTTTTGAGGGAGGCGCTTAAGGCCGAACAGATGTGAGTGTCATGAGCAATGACGTGAGATTCAGGCAAGGGGCAAAATTCCTTGCCAAGCCAGCTCCAGACGCTTGAGTTTCGAAGCATGCGTTGTTGGAAACCTTGCCCCAATATCATGGAAAACGGACAATTGAATGCAGACTGGGATTACATCGTGGTTTAAGGAATCTACTAGTGGATGCTTCAACCCGCAGGAGCAGGTAGGAATCATCAAGGCAATGTGCAGGAAGAAGATGGGGAAAACTCAGGAAGTTGCGAGTCAAGGATGGGATGGTCCAAGATGGTCTTCAGAACCCCGAAAACTTTGGAACCTGATCTTGAGCCCGAATTACAGATACGCCTTAGGCCTGGATCGATTAGTATCTGCCCGCGATGTGCGTGTCTCCGTCAGCCCCGACCGCCAGAGCTCCAGGCCTGACTAAGGGTGGATCGGTGGCTCATTCGGGAGTTGGGGGCCGTGTGTAAGAAGATTGAATTATGAGACTGTTGTAGGCAGTATTGGGAACGGATGGGGTGGTCAGGATTACAAGGTTCTTTAACAGCCTGTGCAGACTGTTGTCGGGCGGCCTGGTTGCTGTGTGACTGCTTCACCGCTAGGACATCTTAGGAAAGCCTCAGTTATGCAAGCGTTATATATACAGCCCTCTTTGCAAGCACACTCTTGTACTTGGTTCGGGCAGGACTCACTTCTCCAAAGCGACTCGGGAGCTACTGGCGCGCCTTAGCGAAGAGGCCACGCAGCCTCAATGGCCTCCCCCCGCCTTTGTGGAAGCCTCTTTGCCAGTATGGCGAAGACGGCTGGTGTGCAGTTTGTGTCGAGGTAGGAGATCTCGAATCTTACAGGAGAAGACTAAAGGACTTCGTCTGCAGGACAACGTCTTCCAGGGTTCTATGCAAGCTCGGCACATGGAACCCCTTGATGACCAATGAAGCTGGAAATCTCACTCAACTGGTTCAGGATTTTGCGAATCAGGTCCAGGCATGAACCTGGTTGTTGCCCTTCATGACACCTGTGTTGGAATCCGCTGCCCAATCATCCACGGAGCCCGGGGCTTGCTCCAGCAAGGTAGTGAGATGAGCCGCTGAAGCGATCTGCTGATGACCTGGATGAGGATGACGATGATGCTGATGATGATGATCCTGGTGATCAAGCAGCTGCTGCGCCTTTGATAACGGTTTGCATCTCTTCCACCTCATCAGTTCTTCCTCTTGAACGACACAAACATGACCATCGTTGTCAATGTGCTGAAAGGGGGGTTTCTCGTGCCTCGCTATTGTCAATTATGCTGGGGCTCTTGGCGTTGTGTCAACAATTGAATCTGTGGAATGATGCACGGGACCTGCACCTGGCCGGTTGCTCGGCCGGTGCCTTGCTATAGGAGCTGGTGTGTCACCAAATAGCCACTGCCAACGGCTTGACGCTAAGTTGCCTTATCCTTCTTTGATTCTCGCCACTGCCCCTTCAAGACCCAGGTGACGTTCCCGATGAGTCTGCATCCTCCGCATATCTCGTGGAGTCTTGGTGGCAGCAGGTTGCATTTCACGTCCTGGGTGCTGATACATGTGCAGCACTTCACAGTATAATCTTGCATGCTTAAAGACCTTGCGGGTATGCTACTGCAGCAAACATAGATTGGCTGACACATTGCGTGGCAGAGCTTTGTATTTGCCGGCAACACAAATCCGACATGGGAAGTTTCCATCAGATCTGCAGCGTGGTTCAAACATCTCGGATCTCTCGGAGTGCTTGCACTCCGCAAGCTCGATGCTTGGGTGGCTTTTTAAGCCCCAAGAAGAGGACAGGCTTATTAGCAAGCCTTTCTCCAATTGGGAACCCAAAAAGTTGACTTGAAAGCATCAGCAGTAAGGCAGCGCACATCAGCTTACAAGCAGCTGGCAGCATAATCAATATTGGCACGTGGTTTTGGATTTGGTGGGCGCGGGAGCGCCATGTTGACAGAGTCACCATGTTTTTAAGGTCGCAGACGGCCGCAGAGGAGTACTGGCTTCTTGGCTCGCTGGACGGTGCAGTTGAGGGCAGGTCTGGATGCATGCTTGAAATGCTGCTATGGCAGGGTTGCTGGGAGAGGATAGCCTTATGAGACTTATGGGTGCTGCACTTAGCACATTGATATTGCTATGCTGCCAAACTATAGATCATTTTTGGTATCAGGGGCACCTCACATTGCAAGTCATGGCACAGCCAGACCCATGCTGGCGAAGCGGGCACCTTACTTTTTCACAAGGCCTGCAAGTTCCTACTCACGCAGTACAAGCATATCAGAAGCGCGCTCACAGCACTTCAACTTCAAAGTACAATAACCGATGCATTTTGAGAGCCAGAAGGTTCCTTTCGGACCGCATCCGGATGCAGGGCATCCCGCACTGCAACGATGCTTTTATGGACTTGATGGAGCCTCGCGTTCAACAGCAGGGCTGGGGGAACAGGCTAAAAAGTGTACATTCTATCTAAACCCAGCAGGAAACAAGAATGGTCTATCTAGACCGGGTCCATGAACCGCATAGACTTGGTGGGCAACAGTGCAAGGTCCATTCCTTAAACACAAGTGGGTTTGTTGAGAAGCTTCTTGTTGCGAGCTTGCCGCATGCCCCGCAAGAGTGCTGTAAGCTTGGCCGCTTCATCGTGCATTGACAGTAGTTTACATCGTGACAGGGTCCCCACATGACACCTGACATCTGTCGGCGCAGGAAACATTTGACTTTCACCGGCGGCTTGCTTGCAAGAGGGATTGGAGGAATTGATGGCTGGTTTCCCCCGGATTTGTGGTCTTTCTGACAGTTCGTTGTCCCTCAAAAGCCTGCTAAAGTTTTGAATCTTCTACTTAGGACGCAGGCGCACGTCATGTCAGCTTTAGATTTTCCACTTCAGGTTGTTTTGCCTCTCGTGGTTGTTCATTTGAAGTTAGCGAGTATGTGCCCCATGTTGCGGTCATCACAGGTTGCTCGCAAGCCCATAGCGCCATGGTGCAGTTTCCCACAGCTTCAAGCCCATGCGGCGGTTCTGCACCGGGCCTGTTCCAACCAAAGATGAGCGAAGTTTTTGGCAACTGCCTCAGGATTATGCGGCAAAGCAGCTGGCCTACTCGCTTCGTGGACATAGGCCGGATGACCAGCTGCCCACAGTTGGTGTGATGTGACGTACTTTTCAGGGCTTGAGCTGCTAGTTTTGACGTTGGACAAGCATATTTGCCTGAAGCTCTGCAGGCGTCATGTTTTGTGCCGCGAGGTTGTGAATGCGACGCTGTCTTCTACACGTTAGGAACTTCCAGCGTGTCATTGGCACAGGACGAAAGCAGTTTGGAAATTTGGATCGTGGGCGTGAACCTGTCCATGCCCTCTATTGCCACTGCATCCCCATTCCCTCCTCTTGGGGTCGCCCTGCTGAGGTCTGCTTTCAGCAGGAACTAGTGTGGAACCTGCCTCCTTTCTGCCTCCTGCACATTGAATGTCCTGTAGCTCTGTACGGCCATTCTCCAGTGCCGAAAGGGATGCCTGTTTCATGTGCAAGAGAGCCGCTCCAGATTTCAATGCTCCTTCTCGAAACTGCTTAGATTGAGGGAGCCTGAAATGGATGGTACTTGGAATTCTCATGTGACCTGGGCTTCTGAAGACTGGAATGCAGCCATTCTTTGGACAGAACCTCCCAAAACACAGGGACCTGCTGGATACTGGGGTGCAAGGCGCTCATCTGGGAGACTGTTCGCTTTGGGCGGCTGCTCGCTGGGGACGAGGCACACAGATTTGACGAAGAAAACTTGCATTTGTCAACATGAGGTGTCTCCTCTCGAGGTCCCTTTGAAAGGGAAGTCAAGTACACAACTTCGGGTGTGGTTTAGGTCCATCTTTTCGGCCCAAGCGAATTAGATTGTAACCCAGATTATAATCAGAGCGCTTAAAGGGGCGTGATGGATGTGAAGTTTTGGGAAGCCCAAGCATGGAACAGGTGGTGGTGGCCTTCAAGGTTTGGCAGTTGAACATCGCCGCATGGTGGCATGCAAACTTCCGCTTGTGATGTCCCTTATGACGCGGGCAGCACTGGGACACCTTTTTGGGCCAGGGTATCCTTTCTGAACCGAAGTCAGTGTAATCGCAGGGTTTCGTGGGTTTCTGACTGTCTCAGACAGCTGCAGTGACAAACGGATGACATGCAAGTGAACACCACCGCGCAATGTCGCCGGCCGTCAGCCTTCTTCAGATCCTCAAAGTGGGAATTCTGAGAAGATTTTGAGTGGAGAAGGAAGCTACATGTTAAATTCAACTCAGGCGAGGCGAATGCGGCTGCCATCCGACGGGCTGCAAAGATGGCCGGGCTTACTCAAGGTGCGGCTCCCGTACACTTTCATCGTGGGAAGCTTCCACATGAAGGTCATGTTTCATTTATAGACGTGTTATGACAGATGATGTCTCACATGTTGAGGCTGTGCAGGAGATAACCGGGTCTCTTTACCATACCCTTCAGATTTGGATGCACAACTACTTCCTGAGTTCTAACTTTGCTGCAAAAGCATTTGGGGAAGCAGCTAACAACCACTGGTTGAGCAACAGGAGTGAAGTCCCCTCTTTCCCCAACTGGAGACAGAGTGCCCCTCGCTGATTGCCAAGAAGCTCGAACCCCTGGCTGCAGGGGTACTGAGGGTGCTCACTGCAGAGGCAGTGTCCCAGGCACCCTGCCTGCCGAGTTTGGAGGCAAGCGCTTTACAGTGGCACGTTGACCTTAGGAAGGACTCCACATACGCACTGCCCCTGGATCTGTGTTTTTGGGTGTTAAAAATTACGGCGATTGTTGGAGGGTTAAGGGCAATTTCTGCGGGCCAGCATCATCAGCACAATTGGGCCGACATTTCTCACTTTTGGACACCTCAAGTACCTAGGGTTTTGGATGGGTGTTGGAACCGTCATATGAGTCATATGTGTGGTGTCAAGGAAATAAGGGGCCCAAACAGGCCCCATGATGCTCATGATGCTGGCTCTTGGGGGGTTGCTGGGGACTTAAAATGCGTTATAAACCCCAACAAAACAGGGTTCTGGAAATGATAACAAAGAGAGGGGATAGAAAGTCACAAAAAAATGGTGCAGGACGAATTCATTGACTATTACTACCACTAAGACTGCAACTACTACTACTATTACTATTACAATTACTATTAGTATCTGCAGCCACAAGGCTTAGTCGATCCCTTGAGCTTCCCATTCTCCTCTTGCCACCCCCCTGTTTATGCTTTCGACTTCCTGGCCCTCGTCCTCATCATTCCTGCCACAGCCTGAGTTTCAGGGTTTGGGGACTTAGGGGGTTGCCCTGGTGTCATGGCCGTTTTGGTCGTTCGACCCAGGTGCACTGCCAAGGAGTGTCATGGTCGATACGGCCGTGACCTCCTTTAGGGTTATTTTAGGCAGAGTTCAGGGTTCAAGGGTTGTAGGACTATTGTCATCTTCATATCACGATTACGAAGACTACCAGCTAATATTATCAAAATAATAAGAGTAGATTGTTAGGTGTCATGGCCGCTTCGGTCGTTCGACCCAGTAGGTGCCAGGGAGTGTCATGGCCGATTCGGCCGTGACCTCCCTTAGTACTAGTAACAGGCTTTGCAGGGTTCAGGGGTTTAGGGCTCAAGGGCTCAAAGGTCAGGGGTATAGGACTTTTGCTCCTAATTTAGAGTTGTAAGACTTTAGACTTTGGGTACATTTTAAGTACAACAATCATAGTGTCACTAGATTACTATGACTGCTTTTTATTCCAAATACCAACAAGTCTTTTAACTAAACCCTAAACCCTAACCCTTAAACCCTAAACCCTAAACCCTATACCAATGCCCATAATGTAATGATCAATCTCACTTGTTACTCCGACCCTTGCTTTTTCTGAATTTAGAGGGATCTCGCTGAAGTATGGGACCCTTACATTTCCATAATATATGACTCAATGAAATACCTGGAGGTTAAGGGATTAGGGTTTAGAGATTAGGGTTTAGAGAGTAGGGCTCAAGGTTTAGGATTTCGGAGACAATTGTTGAAGTCCACGGAAAGTAGAGTGGCTAGTACAGCAGGGACACTTCTGCGTTGTAAAGTTGTGTTGGCGTTTGTAAGGGCAACTGGCAAGTGGGACTGGGCAAGCTGGGTGAGCGGAGGAGTGGGGTTTAGTAACCAATACTAAGGATACCTATAATGTAATCAATAATAGTATTTAGTAGTATATAGACATCAGTATTTTATCACTGGGAGTAGCCATTCTCGGGGAAGCAAGAAGGACCATGGCATTTATGAGTATCTTTCAGTAGGCAAGATCAGAGGCCACAGGAAATAGTTCTCCTTGCCCAAACAAGAAATTTCGTCCGCCGCTCATATGAGTACCACCATTATTGTTCTTATCAGGATCACACATACAATTGTTCTTAACTTTCTTCTTCATGTTGTCATGCACATCCTCCTGCCTACAATAAAACCATTCCGATTGATTCAAACCCTAAACCCTAAACCCTAAGCCCCAAACCGTGAAACCCTGAAACCCTGAAACCCTGAAACCCTAAACCTTAAACCCTAAACCGATTGATGACAAGAGTGGCTACTACTACTACTACTACTACTACTACTACTACCAATAATAATCATAATGAATATATGTATATATATATATACACATCCAAGCCCTAACCCCTTATCCAGCAGACCCTAAAACCCACATATATATACATACAAAAGTATGTCCGACTGCCCCCAACATTTCACCTTGTCTAAACCCAGATACTTTGGGTTCGTTATGCCGAGGCACACGCGAAGCAACCTTCAGCTGGGCCGATGACACAGAGGACCATCACATGGCTCTTCTGCTTGTGAGGGTGTGGGGGACCCTAAGCCCTAGATCCCTAAAACCCCTCAACCCCAGGGTGTTTCGCCATACCAGAGCTACATGCTGGTTCTGTTAAGGGAAATATGAGGGTCTTCGGGTTTTCCGGGTTTAGGGTTTCGGGTTTAGGGTTTTATTTAGGGTTTAGGGTTTAGGATTTATGCTTTTAGGGTTTGAGCTTTTCAGGATTGAGGGTTTCTAGGGATTTGGGGTTTAGGTTTGAAGGTTTTAGGGTTTAGAGCCAGCAGGGTATTAGGGTTTAGGGCCCTAGGACCCTAGGCCTAAACCCTAAACCCTACACCCTAAACCCTAAATAAACCCTACCCTAAAAACCTTATCCCTAAACCCTAAACTGTATCTCACAGGAGTCTACATCAATGCTGATGTTCATGATGCAATGTTAGGGTTGATTTAATTTAATATCCATAAAAACCCTGTGTGTCTAGTCGAAGCACGCGGCCCAAGATCTAGGGTTCATGTCTGTGAATTTTGGGACCAGGGTTGTTGTCAATTCTCTTAGTAGCATTATTATTATTAGGAGGATGAATACAGAAGTTAGGGCTTAGTGCTTGGTGCACATTCTGGCAAAATGCAACTACTACTACTACTACTACTACTGCTACTGCTACTACTACTACTACTACTACTACAACTACAACTACAACTACTACTACTAGGATTGTCTTAAATAAATTACTGTCAATATGGGGTCCTATATTTGGGTCCATTTTCGGAGCAGTAATTTGGGGAAACTCCGTTATCATAACAGTAATGGGAATAATGATGATACAAAAATTTTACTTTTGAGTCTAGTCCATAGGGCTTTCAGTTTCACACGTGTTGCCCGTATCCTTGCCGGGGCAGCACGCAATGCCACGTAAATCGAAGCCGGAGAAGAAGAAGGCCATGCGGGAGGCCAAACCTTCTCGGCAGGAGGCTACACGAGCCCACAAGCAGTTGGCATCTAGGCTGGATTTGAAGTTCTGAAGGTTTCTTTTTGTTAAGGTGGGTGTTGAGCTGGGTTCATATGAAGAAGTCCAAGGTAGCTGCACAAGAGGCCAGGGCGGCGGCGGAGCAGCTCAATGAAGCTTCAGCCTTCAATCTGCAGTCCGCAATGGCCATGCGTGCTGTTCCTTTGCAGCAGTTACATACTTTGTTTATTTTGAAATTATTTAAGGGTCAATGGCTATGGCATGTGGGGTATAGTGCATCTATGATAGCAGCACATCAAGCGAGGAGTCGATGGCTGCCAACGAGGTGGAGATGAACCAGCTGCGCCAGCGAGCAGATTCCATCGTCCAGCAGTGTATGGCTCCATGGCGTCCATTGGGATGTTAGGGATGTAAGATCTGGGCTTTGCTGTGCCGTTTATTTTTGGAACGGCTAAGTTATGTGGGGTGTATAGTACATTTATGGTAGCACATCATCAACAAAGGAGTCGATGGCAACCAATGCCGAGGAGATGACTGAGCTCCGTGCGCAGGCTCGTGAGCTTTCTCATGAGAATGAGATTCCATGGCATCAATTGGGATTTTAGGCAAACCCTAAACCCTAAACCCTAAACCCTACTAAACCCTAAACCCTAAACCCTATAGGATCTAGTCTGTGTGCATTTGTTTTACAAACCCATTGTAAACTTTTTGCTACACCTCACTTAAGTCCAAATCCTCAAAGGCTCGCAAGAGGAGCTTTCTGGAGATGCAGCTCCAATCTGCTCAGAAGAGCACTGAGGTCGACTTGCTGAAAGACCGCCTGTCTGAGCATGCAAAGGCTCATGAGGCGAAAGTCAAGGACCTCAATGCCGAGAAGGAGAAGGAGCTGGCAGAAGAGCGGCGACTGGCAGACATCATGGGCAAGTCGATGGCTCGGGAAGCGGCGATTTCTGCAAGGCAGGACCTTCTGAGCCAGCAGTCGGCTGCCAAAGCCCATGAAGAGTCGATGCTGCAGATGAGGGCCAGAGAGTCGGCCATGAAGCTGGTGGCCGCGAAAACTCTGGCCCTCGCACATGAGTGGGTCGAGTCGATGGTTGGTGCAACCTCAGAGTTGTGGCAAGCCATGTTTAGGTAACTTGCCAGCACTTCAGTGAAGCACTTAACTAGGATCTTAGGCTTTGGTGTTTGGGTTTCCTTATCACTAAACCCTAAACCCCAAACCCTAAACCCTAAACCTTAAACCCTAAACCCGAAACCCTAAACCTAGCCAGCAACCTGGCCCAGGTGCACCGACAAGGTCATGCCCACCATGTGCTCCTGGCTGACTTCGGCTGGCTCCTTGCGGTGCTCTCTCCTGCTGCTTCTGAACTCAAGGCCTTGCCCCTGGAGCGAGATGCCACAGGAGCAAGTCGATCTGCAACTGGGTTCCATGATCACTTTTTTTTTTTTTTAAGGCAGATGAAATATCCAATGCCCTAACCTCACACATGCATGCCAATAAACCTCAGGTGGGTGGAGATACTGCAGGCCATCCATGCTCAAGAGACAGAGGAAGCAAGCCAGTTGGCCTGGTCTTTACTGGAGAAGCACTTCAAGGCTGCGCTAGCAAGCTCAAGGCCATCGTCGTCTACGCCATTGCATGTCTCACTCCAAAGTCCTCCGAGCCCCTCGCCAAGGACAGTGCCTGTGCCAGCAATGTCTGTGCCAACGGCAGTAGCAAAAGCAAAGACAGTCCCTGTGCCAAAGCATGGGCAGAAAAAGGATGGGACTCGATGATCATAAGCATCATAGCAACAATATCAAAAAAATACCACATGGAGAGCAATGGATAGTCGATCCCGTCTTTTTCTGTCATGTGTTTTGTGCCTGGTTCCGAGAAGGGGCTGCGCATCAGAGATGTTTGCATGAAGCGTGGGCAGAAAAAGGATGGGAGTCGATGATCATAAGCATCATAGCAACAATATCAAAAAACCCACATGGAGACCAATGGATAGTCGATCCCATCTTTTTCTGTCAAGTGTTTCATGCCTGGTTCAGCGTGCTAATGGAGCGCCCGCAGTTCGCCCAGACCGCGCCTCAAAATGTTGTTAAGTTCAATAATCCTTGTAAGCATATTAAAATCCAAAATAATAACCGGGATGATATAGGATATGATATGAACAAGAGAATACAAACATAACCATAAATGAGAATTGAGACAAAAGGGAATAGTAGACTCATTGACTTCATGATCATAGTAGGAAGCATATCCCCAATCAAGAAAATCATTGCCAGTTTGCAGGTGCACATAATTTGCCAACTCCAAGCATTGGCAAGAACCACTGTGTGTGTTGTAGTAATCATACCAACAATAATCAGCATTAGCATTGCACAGTCATCAATTTCCAAGTGTTGCAGTTTGTATTCACCATCATCACAACAAGATGACCACAACAAGAAACATGTGATCACAAGGATGTAGTCATAGTACAATAATTAGCAACCCTAAACCCAAAACCCTAAATCCTAAACCCCTAAACCCCCAAACCCTAAACCCTAAACCCCTAAACCCCCAAACCCTAAACCCTAAACCCTAAACCCTTAGCAGTGATCAGATCATACCATTCCAATCTTGCAACCATGTGAATCCCTGCCACACTTGTCCCCAAAGCTTGTCCATGTTCCTGTCTCCTCCCTGCAGGACACATTGCAAAGTCGATGCCATGAATGAAGCTCGGGACTGAGAGGGCCTGCGATTGACACCTGGATTCAGATGGTTCAGTGTAATAATTCTTGTTGTGGTTTATAAAATCTCTGGACGTGACACTAGAAACCCTGCACGCCTTAGTATACTATACAAGTTTACCGCAAGGTTTTCAGTATCCACCTTAGAAACCCTATGTAACCCCAGTTTCCATTTCATGTTTCATGTTCTTGTCCATTTGATTCTCCAGTATTCCTAAATGCCCCTATAGAACTTACTTTAAACGCTAAACCTTAAATTAAACATCTCTAAACTTAACCCTAAGACCCCATATATCATAATAGATCC
>CAJNIZ010006781.1:0-88745 GCA_905231905.1 Symbiodinium pilosum | reverse complement strand
GGCCCACCAGACAGATCAGGTTTTTCGCTTGCTTCACACAAGTCACCCCACAGATGACCGTTCACAGTGTAAATCCCGATCTGTGCCCTCCACCACCCCAGTCTGCCTGCAACCACAATCATTTAAGTCACCTTGCAGATGACCATTCACAGTGTAAATCCCGATCTGTGCCCTCCACCACCCCAGTCTGCCCTCAACCCCAATCATTTAATTTAAGTCACCTTGCACATCACCGTTCACAACATAAATCCCGATCTCTGCCCTCCACCACCCCAGTCTGCCCCCAACCCTAATCATTTAATTTAAGTCACCTTGTACATGACTGTTCACAACATAAATCCTGATCTGTGCCCTAAACCCGAAACCCTAAACCCTAAATCCTAGACCCTAAACCCCAAACCCTAAATACCCTAAACCCCAAACCCTAAACCAGTCTTTGTTGTTTTGCCAGGCTGCTCCATGTGGCTCACCGCTGGAGGAACATGTCTGTAGCTCAGCAACGCTTTTGCCTATTTTTACAATACCAGTAGTAGTACTAGTAGCAGTCATAGTTAGTGAACTGAGATGTAGCCATATTGTCCTTATGAACTGAAATATGTTAATGTTATCGATTGTAGTATGACCTGTAGGTAATAGGGGTGGTGGTGTCATGGCCGCTTTGGTCGTTTGACCCAGGTGCCAGGGAGTGTCATGGCCGATTCGGCCATGACCTCCCTTGGTATGAGTAATAGGTTTTGTGGGGTTCAGGGGTTGGGGGTCCGAGGGCTGAAAGGTAAGGGGTCTAGGACTAGTAGTCCGTTCTGACTCATGAGTTCCACCTGTAAGACATGGGGTACAGTCTGCTATAATAATAGGAATAATCATAAGTCGATGGCATGACAAAACTTCTTCATGGCCAAAATTGTGCAACATGTGAACTTGCATGGCATTGGCGTGAAAAATGATGAACTGCATGTCATGTTTCAGCCCGGTGCCCAGGTTCTTGTTGCCGAAGAGCATCAAGGTACCAGGACCAGAGGAAGGCAAGTGGACATGATGTGAGGAGTAAACATTCTGGTCTTAGGGGTGGTGGTGTCATGGCCGCTTCGGTCGTTTGACCCAGGTGCCAGGGAGTGTCGTGGCCGATTCGGCCGTGACCTCCCTTGGTATGAGGAATAGGTTTTGTGGGGTTCAGGGGTTAAGGGCTCAAGGGCTCAAAGCTAAGGGGTCCAGGACTTTTAGCCCATTCTGACTCATGAGTTCCACCTGTAAGACATGGGGTACAGTCTGGTATAACAATGATAACATGATGAAGGGTTTAGGGTTTAGGCTTTAGGGTTTGGGGTCAAGTAATATTCCACATGACCAAAATTGTGCAATATGTGAATTTGCATGGAACAGGTGTGAAGCATGATAGAACACAAGTCATCTTGCAGGTGCAAAGCTGCTTCTTGTCGAATGGCGTCGGGGTACCAGGAGCAGAAGAAGGCAAGTCGACTTCATGTGACATGCAAACATTGTGTCCTTGGATACAATCCATGGGATGTTGTGTGTTTTTGAAATAAGGATTTGCCTAGATACTGAAGGGCTGGAGCGGGAAAATTCCATGACCGCCATGATAAAGGCTGGAGACTTGGAAGGTCCGTTTAGCAGTATCGTCATGTTGCCTCTTCAGTTCAGGCTTCTGGGTTCTGAGTATATCACAATGTTTGTGGAAGCATGTGAGGGTTAGGCATGGTGCTCAACCTTGTCGGGCCCATACATTCCGGCTCAGAGTGGATTTGAATGTTGCATCCCAGATGTGAGTGTCTGGAATATGCATAGGAGTTCCTAAACCCTAAACCCTTACTAAACCCCAAACCCTAAACCTGAAACCCTAAACCTGAAACCCTAAACCTTAAACCCTAAACCCAAAACCCTAAACCCCAAAAGCCTAAACCCTCAGAGATGGTTTGTGATTATCATGCCCAGTTTATGATTGTCATGCATTTGTGGGGCCAACACCAGAGCACACTTGGTTTGACTATGGCCATGAGTGGATCTGCAGATGGGTTTGTTCTTCCACAGGATTGCAGTGTGGATGTGCCTGGATGCTCAGAGCCAAGTGGTTTTATCTTGGACACAGCGATTGTTCCTGACAGAGTCTTGGCAGAAACGTCCAATGATGGGTTTGTGCTCAATGACATGGCAGCAGTGGACAGTCAAGTCATGCCTGACACAGAAACTCTGGGGGCACAAGAGTTCTGCCTCGCTGAGCCGCTTGGTAAAGAGGAGGCAAGAGATTCTTGGACTCCAGGTGTGAATGTGGGCAGTTTCATTGCTCGTCGCACTGCACCAATAGCAACACAGGCCCAGGTCATTGTGGTGAACACAGCCCTGGCAATGGCCAGTTAGGAGGCAAGATCCTTGCTCAGATCGAATCCAAACTAAAGCCCGTGACACCTGATGCACGTCCAGCTTCGGTACGTGTCGCAGCAGCAATCCTGCGTGTCCCAGCTGGGACCATTCGTCAAGTGCTGAGCCGAGTCCGCAACAATGGCTGGCGACCTCAGGATCCATTGCCTTATCCCACAAAAGTCCCGGAAGTCGATGGAAAGTCTGTTGGGCAGAGAGATGCACAAAAGGTTATGAAGACATTGGTTCGGGAAGCTTTGTATGTGTCTGCCAGAGGTCTCCCAGAGCAGGTGTATGTTGACAGTATCAGTCGATTGCAGCTCAACAATGTTCTCGTGGGTGACAAGTATGCATCTGGAGACTTTTTAGAAACAGTCGAACGCTTGTCAGCAAAGTATTTGGAGCTTCAGGATGGCCTGAAGCTGGCCCAAAAAATGCCTGGCTTGGGAGTCAGAAGCCCTCTTGGTATAGTGTTTGACACTGTGACTTTGGGGGGTGGAATGTATTCTCGACATGAATCCCTGCAGGTGATCATGCTGACTTTTGTGGGTAACAGTGGGCGGCTTGAGTCGATGTTGCTGGATTCCCCTAGTGTTGGTCTTGACAAGGGAGGCGAAGCTCAGGCAAAGGGCCTTGTAGCGGCCTTTCGAAACCATGCAGCTGAATTGACAATCAGAAGTCTGCAGCAGTGCATGGTCAGCATCATTGGTGGTGATGGTGCAGTGACGAAGGGTGGCCCCCAATCGGTTCACCAATCGACCAAGGCTGCTGAGCATCTATATGCACAAGTGTATGGCAATGCAGATCCTTTCTGTGAGTGGGACAAGTGGCACAGAGGTAATACTGCCTTTGAACCTGCGTTCAGAGAGCATACAGGCGCACAGGAAGTCTTGACAATAGCTCGTGCAATGAACCAGCACTTTGGAACCGGAGCAGGCCAGGTCCTCATTCGATCAGTGGCTGAGGAAATGCAGGAACGGGTCTCACAAGTCCATGGTTGTGGTGGCACCCGGCATTTGCTGACAATGACCTTTGTGGGTAGAGGGCTTCTGAAGAATTTCCGGGTATATGTGACCGGATTCCATGCCAAAGTCAACAGACGACAACGGGGCAAGGGCTCACAAACCCAGTCGTCTCTTGCCGCAATTGGTCGCCGACTGTCTGCACTAGACTTCCTCAGTTTCTTGACAGTATTTGATTCTGTCATGCAGCAGTTTGACAGTTTTGGGTTCTACATGCAGAAGGAAGCACAGGAAGCATGGATGTACCAGGACCCATGTAGTTGAAAAATGTCGAGCCACCATAAGAAAAGAGAAATGAGGTTTGGTACTAAACCCTAAACCCTGAAGCCTAAACCCCTAACCCAAAACCCTAAACCTAGGTTTTTTTGTGCAGTGCCAGGAAGTGTTTGCTGACCTGATGAAGAAATTGCATGAAGTGGATGAAGCCTTGGTGAAGCTGAGACGGAACGTATTTGTCATCAGTTTGCTGCAGCACTACTGCCCACAGTCGGAAATCGCGAAGCTCTGTTTTGTGCAGCTCTACACGCCTGTTGGTCGACAGTTTTACACATTCACAAAAAGCTGCTTGGCTGGGCCGTGTAGAATTTTGGTCATTCCTGTGCTTGCTTAGACAGGACCTTGGTCAGGTAATCTTCTTTCGCTGACAGCTTAGGCCTCTGGGGCTTTCTTCATGGGCAACATGCGGGTGTGTTGCTGCGTGATTTAGTCGACCTCACAGCCGAGGAGGAATGCCTCACACCAAGGTGTCAATGCCAGGCACGTCAAAAGCACCGTGGGCGGGATTTAGTTCGCAGAATGGTCAATGGGCGGAGGATGAGTGTGGCAGTGTGGGCCGACACTGTGATTGACACAAGTCCTGGGAGCTACTGGACACCACGGTACGCAAAGCGCACTGTGGATGCGAGACCTTTACATTGTCAAGAAGGGCTATTTCATGTTCATTTGTACCAATGCCAGACCTCACGCTTGGTGCCAGTGAGGCAGGGCGGTTGTGCTATTTATGCAAATTTGTGCTTAGGGTTTAGGATTTAGGGTTTGGGGTTTTGGGCTTAGGGTTTAGGGTTGCATCTTTAGCACGGTGGTTGTGCTATTTACACAAATATGTGCTTATAGGGTTTTGGGATTTAGGATTTAGGGTTTGGGGTTTTGGGTTTAGTGTTTAGGGTTTAGGATTGCATCTTTAGCACTTGCTATGTATGTCTTTCATATCCGCAGCCAGTCGAATGCTCAGCTTCTGCACATGTTGCAGCAGACATGTGTAGCCCAAAAATTCATATGTAGCATGAATGCATCATCACACAGATGTGTGGTTATGTGTGACATCCACAAATGGTGAAGGCAAGGTTCCATTAAGTGAGCACATTGATAGAATTCTTACCCTCGTGGGGCATCCTCATGGAACGGCTGGCCGAAGAAGTTGCACTCTTGCTGCAGCAAACAAGATGGTGTGCTTACCACATCAGGGGCGCCTGGACCACGTGTATGAACGTCTACTTCGAGTCGGCAGGGCCTTGCAGCACAACACTCGTGCCTTGTTGCGCTTACGCGCTCTTGAGTCTCAGCTCCAAACTTATCTGCGTCGTGCGCAAGTCTTGGAGACCAGAGTGCAGAACTGTGAGGCTGCCTTGGATTTGAATAGCCTCGATTAGTCGATTAGCTTCAGTGAAGCCGAAGCCTCGATTAGTCGATTAGCTTCAATGAAGCCACAGCCGTGATTAGTCGATTAGCTTCAATGAAGCCTGTTGCTGTGAGCTATGCCAGACCGACCTGAGATGCATCTGTGCCCACATGAAAAGGAGCCCATTAATTAGTGTGATAGTAGACTTCTGATGTGCAGTAGCTGTCAGCTGAGCATGGGAAAGTGGCTGCAAGTGTTGTGTGTGAGCTGAGGGCATTCAATCAGGCTTTAGTGTGTCAGGCTACTGGGTCTGGTGCCACAATAGAGATTTTGGGTTCTGTCATCCTAGGTGTTGTGCATGTTCTAGTGCACAGGTGATGGACATATGGAAGCACAGTTGGAAGGAGGATGAAAGAACAATAACAACACAAAGAAAAACAAGAACCGGGCATAGTGGTAGTAACAGTGGCGACTATCTGATACAGAAGCATGGTAATAGTAATAGCAATAGTAAGAATAACAAGCCAATGAATAATAACAATGGTACAACAATGATACCAGTCAAGATACTCGCCATCATAATAATAACAACAATATTCACAAAACACGAAACCCTAAATACTAAACCCTAAACCCTAACCCTAGGCCCCAAACCCTGGCCACAAACCCCAATCCTTATCCTGCTCCTCCTACAACTACAACTACTACTTCCACTACTACTTCTAAAAATATTAATACTCATGCTCACACAAATAAAACTTGGCCCTGGTTCCCTGCCAGGCATGCAAGCATCGATGCCGGCGTGAGTTCTGCAGTCGATTTTGTCCGCCTGCTGGTCGAGTCATTTCAAAACTACTGGGGGGATGGTGGTGTGGATCCAGTGGTACAGGAAAGCCTGGAGGACATGGCTCTCTGCTTTGACTTGAAAAGCCTGACCACAGAAGTGCCAAGACGGAAACATGCAAATGCCGTCAAGTTCCTGGCAGAGTTGATCCGAGGCCGAGCAAGCCTGGTACAATTTCCATCGGGTCCAAGGTTCAGGTACGTGGGCGAAGGCTGGCCTTCTGCAGATGAGATTGCGGAACAATATGTGCGGCTTTGCAAGAGATTGAGAGCCAAATTTCTGGAACCCAAGTTTCAGGACATGTGGCAGGAAGTCGATCACTATATGGTGTCGCCCGTGATGAGTATGTACGGCCGAAGCAGGTTGGTGAGCAGGATTGTTCACAGCTTCATGCCCGAGAATGCAGATGACATCAAGAAGAAAGTGAAAAGGATGCTGTTGGCCTACACATGTTTGGCCGAGCACTCCTTCAAGTTACTTCCGAAAAACCTGCATACATTGGAGAATCCATGTGGGAAGGAAGTGACTGAACCAAGCTCATCCCTGAAGGCAGGGGACACAGTTGCCACAATTCTGAAGTACCGACCAGGCAAGCTGGTGTGTGTCAAGCAAGTCAAGTATGAGACCAGCACCAGCGCCATAGCAGCAACCATTGCAGTCGATGGCCATCGCCTCATTGGCCCACAGGGTCCTTCAAGAAAGCACTGCTGGCATGCAGCTTATTTGCTGCAAGTGTGCCGCACCATGGTGTCTGCATCCAGTGCATGTGAGCGAGCCGGAAGCATGCTGCACAGGTTGTTTGATGGCGAGAGTCGACTGAGCCCAGGCAGAACTGCGCTCCGTCTTCGCCTGAAGCATGCTGGAGTGCAGGCAGTTGGAGCCCCAGTCGATGAGCAAATGATTGAACACCTAGTCGATTGTTTGCTTGACAAAGACATGGGCAACAAGATGCCGTTTCTGGGCAGGGTGCAGCAGAGCCGCCGCCGGCAGTCGAAGAAGGCTGTGTCAGGCCCAATTGTGCGAAGTCAACAAAGTCAACAGTCTGCAAGCAGCAGTGGACATTCTGGAAAGAAGCAGTCGACTGGCAGAAAGAATGCTCTATTGGAGATGCCAAAAGCCAGGGTTTTTCAGAGCAAGGAGGACATCAATGCCAGGTATGCGCCCAAGGTGCTGGACCCAGAGACACAAGCAGCAGTCCGGTCGGCCATGTCGGGTCCAGGCCACCAGGTGCAGGCATTGGCTCCTTTTGTTCGAGCTGGCCGTCCAAATCCGGCTTGCAGACTGGCTCCAAAGTGATGAGGGTCAGGAGTGGAAGAGACAGCGTGAGGAGTTGTGGAAGTCCTTCTCCGTGCCCAGCCCAAATCCATGAGACACAGAGTAGCCGATCGCGCTGATGTGTCAAAAGCATGTTCTTCTTCCAGGGCCATGGTAAGACACTGTGATTCTAGGTCATGCATGGGGATAATGTAGATGTGATTTGATGAAATCTCATGTAACAATCATCCTTGCTGTCCTTCGTCCCCAAAATGATCATCATTGTTATGATAGAATTCTTGATGACAAGCACAGTAATAAGAGAACATTACACATATAATGAAACAAGCTAAAGAACCAGGAAACAAACAATTCCCTTGTAAGAATCCATAGATTATGTTGTGTCAGTCTTTGTTGTTTTTCAGAGGTTCTAGGTAATAACAGCAACCATAATTTCCTGGGTGGTATGTGGTACTAAGAAGAATGTACCAAAACCCTAAACCTGTGCATGTAGTAGGAGTTGATCATCTTGGGGTGGTGCCTTGTGAGCAACTTCAAAATATTGAACTCAACACACAGCTGAGAAATAGCAGCACTCAGAGTACCGATAACAGCCATAGGAACAACAATCATCACACTTGTATTATAAGAAGACTCATTTAAGTAATAGTCATCTAGATAAAATAGTAACGTAGTTCTGACAATCACAATGATGTTGCCTTTGGAGGTTTGGTTGCTAAAAGGTATCACAAACAATCATATTGCATCATTATAACTTGTTGTGTTAACCATATTAATAGAGCTGGTCTTTGGATTTTAAAAGGCTACAAGATTATGGGGAAGAAACAAAGAAGCATGACTTGCAAAGCCAGGCTGCGAAATCCGGTTCGCCACTGGAGGAGCATGTGTGTAGCTCAGCAACCCTTTAACAATGTTCAGGGCTTGAGTTGATTGAGGTGCCATCATACGTTTTGTTGACTGACTTTATAGCTTTCAACTTATGTTGAGCAATCCTCATGGCCAGTGTCTTGTAATGTAGTCGGGTTGATAAATTTTATGATTCTTCTTGTATTATGTTATCCATTGTATTATGACCAGTAGGTCATAGGCCCTGGTGTCATGGCCACTGTGGTCATTTGACCCAAGTACCGGGGAGTGTCATGGCCAGTATGGTCATGACTGCACACTGTGGCTCAGTAGGGCAAAGCTTGAGAACAAGCGTAGTAATAGATGAACTATGCCGGGGCAAAGATTGGATGCATCTCACTTTGGCACAGTTGGGAGCAAGTGCCTTTCAGTGTGTATTTTTGGTGGGAGTTCAGTCCAATATGCCCAGGTCTCCGGCATGCCACTGGTGCAGCTTGGAGGAAGCTACAGACCTACCACTGCAGGTCCATAGCAAGCCTTGAGACCTGTAGTAGCAGGTCTGCAGACTCCTCCAAGTTTCAGTGACGCAGATTGGAGACGGCTCACTCTGGCACAGGCTTGGGACCAAGATTCCCTTTATATTTGTAATGGGTTTTGTGGGGTTCAGGGGTTGGGGGTTCAAGGGCTGAAAGCTAAGGGGTCTAGGACTTTTAGTCCATTCTGACTCATGATTTAGAGTTGTAAGATATTGGGTCCACTTTGGTATGATAATAGCAATAGGGTTTAGGGTTTAGTGGTTAGGGTTAAACATAATGACCATAGTCAGTTGTGCAAAGCTTCTGCAGCTGCAGCAGACAATGTTTGCAGTGTTGATGAAATCTTATGTGTCCATCCCATGTGCCATTTGTGTCGAACAAGTCGAATATTTCAGGCAACTTTGTGTGTACAGAATCAGACAGTCGACTCTGTCGATCATGGCGGTGGTTGACAAGAATTTGAAGCCCAAGGTGACACGGTCATGTGTTCGTATTTCCCTGTCGAAGATTTCCACCCAGCCGAATGTGTCTGGGTGGCGGGAAGTTGATGCAGATCGGATTGCCACCCTGTTCCTTAGCCATACCAAGAGAAGATTTCTTTTAGAAATTTCCTTAACTATGATGAGTAATCACCAACCCAAAGTTTGAAACCGTTATTCACATGCCTTTGGAATCAGAAGCAGCAAGGATCAGCGACTTCAGCAACGGGAAATACATGCAGAACATTAGTCGGAATGTAAGACTCGTTGAAGATGCTTGGCGAAGACAGTTGCATGTTCCTTTCTTGCCACGCAAAGGATTTATTCTGCTTCTTGCCCTGCTGGGATAAGGACCAAAACGGGCAACCAAGTTTGGACGACGAGGGCAAAATTTTGGTGGATGATGGACTCAGTACGGTTTTGGCCCTTGTGAAGCTCTCTACCACATATGCAGAGGCACCTCAGCAGGAATGAAAACAGCATAGAAACCATGAGACCCCAGAACCTTTCCCAGATAGCAGTAAGCAACCGGAAGTACAAGGTGAAGGACTCCATGCAGCCAGTCGATGAGCACAACTTCGAGAATAAGAAGGTCTTCACACCTTCCCTCGCGCAGGTTTTCCAGGAGGGCGTGGCAGTCGACTTTATGACCTACCCCAGTGACGATCGTGACCATAGGGTACAGTGGAACGTTTTGGCGCACGACGAAGACAACAACAAGTTTGCACCGTTGCTCAGCAAATCACTGCAACCTCACCCGACCTCACCCTCAACACTGGCTTGTAAAGTAGGGAATGGTACCTAATGTCTAAGTGGCCATATTTCAGGATATAATTTACCGAGGTCAAGTGTCTACCAAAAGTTGTCCATCATCAGTGCAGCGCTTAAACGTGTTCCAGACCGGAACTATGACCTGGTTCAGAAGAACATGCTTGAGGCACAGCCCTGTCACCTGTGCACAGCACCTTGTTTCTGACATGCCACTGCCATTGCAGATTCTTGGTGTAGCCCGAAAGAGCACCGTTCTCAAGTGGATCCGGGCACACAAGAGGCTGCCAGAGGAGGTGCCATTGTGATTGTACATGCACATACACTATGATGTGTTGCAGTCCGTGTGTCACAAGCCAACCCACCAACTTCAGCAGGGGCAATGCCTGTTTGTTAATCAATGCGGAATCATGTGCATACCTGATTGCCATTGCTAGTTCATGACTTCAATCAATCCCAATCTAAATACTGAGCAGGTGGTCGAAGGCCTTCGTGCCTTCAAGTCGATCAAGGCAATCCTCATCTTTGACAATCCATGGTTGATGGGGGATGGCCCCAAGGCAAAGCAGAGGTTGGGGGCGGCCTATGCGCTTGAGGCAGTCGCATGGGAAGGCTTCATAGTATTAGTTCGATCTTCATGGTCAGCTCATTTTGTGAAGTCTAGAGTACACAGATTAAGGTCAGCCCAAGATTGAATAACATTCCCAAATTCCCTTGTGCATCATTGTACCAAATTGGGTGGTATATGCTGAAATGGTTGCTATGGTAGATGTACATTCTGGGTAGAGCTCAACTCCAGCGGGCATGCCCTGAAGGCACTGAACAAGTGGAAAGCCAGCCATGAAGATGGTGCCACTCTCACACAGTCGACTTTCAGCTCCGAGATATGCCGCTGGCTCTTCTGATTCATTTCTTCAGATATCAATCCTGGGTTGTGGAAATCATGATCTACAAAAGTGTGGTATGTACTTAATGGACATCATCTGATTGCCAAGCACACTGAGAAGCATTATTGAAGTTGTAGTAGCCGAAGCGGATACCAGCAAGGAACATGATGAGAAGCCTGGAATCATGTCTTGTGCAGACCATTGTTTTGGATCCAGGTTTTTTTTATTTCACTGAAGTGCTTGCAGGAGTCAAGGCACGAGTCTGTGGTTTCACAAATAATCTTTTTAGATTATGAGGATGTTAATTGTAAGAATAAGAATAACAGCTCATCATAGCAATAACCACAACAAGAACAACACAATAATAATAATAATTTAATATGATTAATCATGAATATAATGTGAAGAATACATTATATACCAATAGTAAAACACAAAAACAACAACAAGCTGGATAACAATTAATTAATTACAACAATAATGACCCTGATAAGGATAAAAAAATGAGAAGAAGAGAAACTCCTACTAATACTAATAAGCAGAAGGTAATAACAGCCATCATAGAAACAAGAATAATAGTAGTGAAGTCAAGTCATTCCAGGAGTCACATCTCCTAAGATAGATAATGCCTTCCCCGCCTCCCCACTCCCCATATGCCATCTTCGGACAGCAGTTCACATTGTTTGCCACCCTCCATCATGCTTTTGCATAATGCTTTCCCACAAACACAAAAAAAAGAATCTAATGACAATCCGACTTCCATGGTTCTACAATGTCATGTGGAGGCATGAGGCTTAGGATTGAATTGAGCAAGAAAGGATTGATCATGCAGGTCAGCATGAGCTGAGGTCAGCCACTGAGGACACTGGAGTTGTGGGAGCAGGTGGTGAAGAAAAAGTATGGAGAGGTGGCAAACACTTCGGCAGCTTTGGCCAGGCGTGCATGTTTCAAAATAGCCTGATAAAATTATTCAAAGGCTTTTCAGGGGCTGTGGGCAGAACTGCCTATCATATGAAGGTTACCATTGAGAGCTCTATGTACTCCTACCCTGAATAATTATATAACTGTTACTGGGTGGGGTGCAGTACCCAAACAACAACAACAAGAATAACACTCATAAGAAGATTTGTAAACAAAGGGGTCCCTGTGAGCCATATATAACCATAAGGTCCCTCAGGTACCCCTGTTTTGAGAAGTTCTCAGGCTCATATCATCATTGAAGTCAAGAGCTGGCCTGGGCCGGATTCAAGGGTGTGTGGCTAGTGGAACCCCCTTGCATGGCCTGTCAGACAATCAGCCGGGGATCCTGGAGTGTCGCACATTGTGGTTGGACTTCGGTAAAGTCCTCTCTGGCAGCACTGTCTCAGAGTCAAACTCCAGCCAGTCGACCACCAATCCAGCACAGTCAACACAGCCACAAACAAGCGAAGTAGATGAGACCCTTGCCTTTGCTGGTGTCGACTTGGTGCAGACAGTCGACCCACAGGAGGCAGCAGCCGAGGACAGTCTCAGGGAGAAACATATCAACATAATCATTTCATATGGTTGCCACTGATGTGAAGAGAGGCGCTAACAGCACCTACTGTGGAAGTGGATTACTGCTTGCAACAAATGAAAACCAAGACCTGTGTGTGGGTGGTTGCTCTGCATGGCTGTCCTAGATGATTGTGCATATACAACATACATTGTCTGCAGGATCACAGCAAAGTCGAGATGGGGCATGTCAACATCTTCACAGACCCAGTCGACTTGAAGATGTCCGTGGTAGCACAGGTTTTGCCATCAGCCCGGGTGATGTACGTCGTGGACGCCCAGACAAGCCGCACAACGGTTTCGAGTGCCTATCTGCAGGTGGTGCGTGACATTGTTCTCAAGTCTGGGCAAGGGAACTACACAATTGAAGTGGTTTGTGGGCACCGCCCAGATCTGCTTGCAGTGGTCTTTGCCCGCTGCCAGAAGCTGCTGCTTGAAATGCACATTAACATATGCACCATGCAGCCCAATCTCATGATCCCTTGTTGCCTCAACTGACTGGCCAGCTTTGCTTCAGGTTTCAAAATTGTGGAATATTTGTGGTGCAAATGACAGCAGGGAGTGTTCAACTGGAGAAGAGCCGACCTGGGTTTGTCATTCTGGTTCACAGCCGGGAGTTCCTTGCAAGCGGATAAGAGCAACTCCTTGACAAGAGCCGATGTATTCAAAAATATTTGCTTCTGTTGAGTGCATTGTTAACATAAGGCTGCGGGTGCCAAACTCTTCTGAGCTCCTGCGTGCTAGGGCCAAGGCCTGGGAGCAAACCCGGCTACGCTGCCTCTGCAGCGACTGCCCATTGAGACCTCAAAAGCCAGAAAAGTCGAAGCCAAGCAGTGTCGTGGAGGACTGGATGTTGGCTGTTTATGTAAATTAGCAAGCTTTGTAATTGTAAGTAGGCAATGTGAAGCACTTTGCCTGATCAGCAGCCCCCCTTTGTGTGTGTCATGTTAGGGGAACATGATAGTGTCAATGTGTGTGGGATAAGGGCCATTGTGGGAAGGAGATCAACCCAGATGACACAGACACTGCCGAGATTGATTTCCTGGCAGCAGCTGGGCAGGATGAGCTGAAGGAGGATTGAAATGTTTTGTGTAGGGTTACAGCTATGGTTAGTACATTGTTCTTATTCTTACTATTGTTGGTATCTTGATTCTCAACAGTGTTGCTGTTATTACCATTGTCATTGCAACACATGATTACCGTCTATTGCTGCAGACCTGTGACCATAAACTACCACCACTACCACAAACAACAACAACAACAACAACAACAACAACAACAACAACAACAAGCGCTGCTGCTGCTACTACTACTACTACTACCACTACTACTACTACTACTACTACTACTACCACTACCACCTACAACTACTACTACCACTACTACTACTACTACTACTACTACTACCACCTACTACTATCATTATTATTTGAGCAACCAGTATTGTTATTACAATTTTTCTTATTATCATTATTATTATTTTGAATGTTCATATTGCTATTCATATTGTTTTTATCATTGTAGGATTATGACCCTTGTTATTGCTTCAAAGAATCAGTTGCCAGGAGGAAAACGATGAGGCCGCCATGCCACCCGCTGATTCAAGCACAAAGCGTGACTATGTCGTGGACTTGTGGCCTTTCAGTCGACCAGTCGAGTTCTATGAAAGGCTGTTGCTTCCTGGCTGCAATTAGCTCTTCAACTTGTGGGGTCCTGAGCATCTGCCTCTTGTCAAAGACCAGGTCCTTGGGGCTGATGGAAGGATCCCAGACAGTCGTGGGCCTGAGCGCCAGTGCACACCCAGCCTTGTGGATGGCTAGTCGACTCCATCATGCCAACTGCTTTGTGCTCTTGGACCGGTCCAATCCACACTCCATAGCCCGTGGCAAGGAAGTTGCCATGCGGTTCTGGCGCTTGACCAAGCTGAAGGAGCTTCGTGCTGCCAACCCTGGTTCCAAGCGCAAACTGACACAGACAGATGTGCAGTTTATTGCCGGGCCAAAGGTGCCACAAGAGTCACAGGCGCATCTTGAACCAATGTAGTCTCAAAAGATTTTCTGGTGGAAAGACATCAGCCCATCCTGTTTGGCAGGTTGTGGAATTCTTGGAGCGTGTCATGGATCCTGCCGACCAGTGTGGTACTGTTGACACATTTCCCGGCAACCTCCGAGATCAGGCCATCCACACACTGCAGTCCGAACTGGACAACAACAATTTGTGCTTCGGAAGGATTTGTGAATGTGTTTGTGTGTTTGTGGCTGCTGTGCTTCATAATGAGCACTGGCATTTTTGTTGTTGGCTTTGATGCAAGGTTTATTGGGGATTCCACTGGACGTGGCAAAGGCCTCTTCACCCGCAAGCCAGTCAGGGAGTCTGAAACAGTGTTGGAGCTGAGTGTTCTCTGGTTTTTCAGCCTGGACCGTTTGATGGACTGCTTGCGGTCGGGGGAGAACAGCTACTTTGCTGATTCTGTGGCTTGGCCCAATGCAAGAAATGGCAATGCCACAGCTTTGAGCAGTCACCCAGTAATGTACATCCAGAGTTCCGGGCAGCCAAGGTGATCAAGGTCGAGTCGATGATGTGCAATGGTGAGCCAGTTGACATGTTCGGGATCCTCGTGGGAGCAGGGAAATACATCAATGACTACAAGGGGGCAAAGCGAAGTCCCAATGTGACCCTGCTGATGACAGGCCCTTCGTACAAGATGACCCTCGTCGTGTCTACTCAAAACCATGTTGGTGTTGCAGCCAAGTCCGAGCTGTTCCTGAACTATGGGCTGGCCTATGACTTGACACGGCAACTGGGTACCATTTGAAGTAAGTAGCAGCACTACTTCATCTTCTTGGTTGTCCAGAAAAGACTGAACAGAGTGCTGTGTCTGGCTGAGGCAAGTCAATCTTGGAGGAGATGACAGTGAGCAGGCCAAGCGCTTCAAGGGCGCATTGGACCATCTCTTCAACAAGTCAGGAGGCCAGGAGAACATGGAGGTGGAGGATGTTGAGGTTGGCGCAGGCCAGGGCAGTGTACCAGCCAAGTCGACTTTCCCAACAACGCCAATCGACGCCACAAAAGCAACAGCAAATGTCCCAAAGTCGACTCCAGCATCCACAACAACAGGCGCACCCATCATGCCTCCACCAAAGGCAGGCACGCCCACACTTCAGCCACAGGCGGGCACACCCACACCTCCGCCAAAGGCAGGCACAACTTCAGGGGCCGCGGTCAAAGCAAAGGCAGCTGCTCCTGCAAAGGCCACACCACAGTCGAACCCAACACCTTCCGGGGACCAGATTTTCCTTGCCAACACCTCTGCACCATCAGTGAATTGGTACCTTCGTGGTACCGTTTTTGTGGCCGAGTCCCTGGAAGATAGCAACAAGCGAGTCAAGAAGAACTTGCTGATCCAGAGCTGGGTCCAGGGCAACTTTGTGTCAACAACATCTCCGAAGCATGTCTGCAAACAAGTCACTCCATAGATTCAGTCAAGAATATACGGTTGAATGACTTGCGTTAGTTGATTATTTATGATTTTAAATTACATGGCTATGGCAGACCAGGCCAGCAAAGTCGATTGCGTATGAATTGGACCCAAAAACCCTGGTGTGCAAGAAGGGCAGCGATGAGGTGCTGACCCTTGCCCAGTGGGCCAAAAAGGGCGAGTTCACCACAGTCCATGGCTATGAGGAGGTACCAGCCGGCTCGCCCTTTCAGCTTCGCCGCACAGGCCCAGATTGTTGTGAGTCTTTTGCTAGATGGAGAGACATTTTATTTTAGACATGCAAGCCAGTGCCTAGATTGCCAGCAGGCAATCCGCTGCACCTCACCGACTATGACCCAGCTTTGGATCGCATCCGTGCAGCAGCAGATGGGACGCCCTCTATTGAGCTATTGTGGTCTTTCATTGTGCAGAACAAGATTTTGATCCCCAAGGGGTTGGCACTGATTTCAGAAAAGTCATTTATCATTGAGGCTGGAGCAAAGAAAGAGATGCCGGCCTGATCATGTTGGACAGATGAGCGCTATGACACATAGGTGCATTGCATTCATAATGGTATGCCTCACACCATTGTTGTTACAAAGAGAAGTTTAGCAACCAAGTCGATGGCATGCTCATCTGGTTTTGAGGATGGCAAAGCCAGTCATTCATTTTGAGACTAGCCCTGGCTTCTGAGAACTATGTCTCAGCGCCTCCAACCATGTCCCTAATTTTGGCCCGGCATGTGACATCTCATCTTCGTAAACTAGCAATGCAGCCTCAGCCATATGCTGCATAAATCGATCTTGGGCACTTTGGGCATGGTAGTTTTTTGTCATGGTGCAGTGGAATAACACCATTGCCACAAACCCCAAAGAAAACCATGCAGCTTGTTGATGAAAAAACTGACCGCTTTGGGTATGCATGGACAGTGGACATGGACTCATGTTGTTTATGGGATGCCAAACCATGGAGCCTTTTCGTCACAGGACCTGGCTCTGCTTGCCGACCTCTCACATGATCTCCGTGGTCTCCTGACAGGACAGCTGTTTGGAAACATACCAGTCAACAAAGCTTCCCCTACTCGTTGCAGGAGGTTTCCTTGGCTATTGTGTTTCTTTTTATTAGAGAAATTCGGATTTATGTGGTCTCATTTTGAGGGTACAGGGCTTTCAGACTTTTGACAGGCTATGGCTAGAATGAAGTTCTAGTTTCATGCTCTGTTGTGCATTCTGCATTGGATCAAGCAGAACGTTGATGCCACAGTCGATTTTGGGGCCCAAGGACTTTCCAGCCCCAATTTCGTACCATGGAAGTCGATCCTAATGAAGAGGGCTTTTGCCTGTCGACATCAGCACCTCAACAAGGGCCAGAAATGGACCTTCATGATGAAGGCTTTGTCCTATCGACAGCAGTCTTTAAGAAGAGCCGGAAATGGACCTTCATGATGAAGGCTTTGTGCTGGAAGCTGTTTCAGCGCAGGAGGTTACAGTGCCTTCAGACAATGGCTTCTTTCTGGACCCACCTGTCGAGGATGGCTTCCTCCTGGATCAACCTCAGCAAGAGGTGTGTTCAGAAGTCAACTTAGATCCGCCAAGACTGCAGCAAAGAAAGAAATCAGGAAATGCCAAAGTGGCGCGTGTGCCTGCCTGCACTCCCGAGGAGTTGGAGGCAAGATTTGCTGAGGCAAGTGGACATCGCCAATGGCAAGTGTTTTTGGACCTCTTTGCTGGTGCAGGGCGAGTGGCAGATGCAGTCGAGAGCAAAGGTGGGGGAAATTAGCACACATGTCCTCAAATCTTCAGAGAAATGAGGCAATGAACAGACCACTCTAAGTGCCTGCATTTGCCTGAAAAAGGATATGCAGCATTGCGGCTGGACATCATGCATGGGGTCGATCTTGGATGTTCCATGATAATGTCTTGCATCCTTGGATGGATTCGGGCCGGCTTGATCCTTGCCGTCATGGTCTCAGTAGCAGAGATGTGCAGTAGCCATTTCACACAGGTCATGAATTCTTGAGTTGAATCACTGCCACATCAGGTGCTGTTATGTCCGCCCTGTCAGTCATGGTCACGAGCCAGACGTGGTAAGCGGACAGCTACCCGACCGGGTTGGCCAGCTTCCTGGATTTGACCATTGGGCTTTTAACCTTCAAACATAATCATAAGTCAACCCTTTTATTTTTGGTGTAGCCATAAACAGTTAATTAATTGATTAAACACACCAAGTGCACTTCTATTTCTGAAAATTTTGACTGCAGGCCCAGGATGTTGAGCTCCTCCGCAACGGAAATGCTACCATCAACACTTCTTTGCAAGTCATCGCTGCCTGCATGGCCATGAAGGTGCCAGTGGCTTTGGAGCATCCCAATAGTTCCCTCCTTTGGAAACTCGATGACTTGTCATATTTGACTTCATAATTCAAACCACTTGAATCTTATTAAGCCCCAAAGTAATGTACTGGATCAAGAGTTGTGTGGGACAGAAAAGCAGAAGTTTTGTTGTTTTTTGGCTTGAACATTGAATTAAGCATTTTGCTCCAGTTCTAACGCTGATGACAAGAAACCCTCAGGACTTGATCAGATTGGCAGTGGCCTGTGTCGCTTTCCAGGAGTGGACAGTCGATTTCTGCCAATATGGCACGCCCTACAAGAAGCCAGAAAAGATTTGGCTGTTTGGGCTCTGTATGCGTGCAGTAGACTGTAAGTGTAAGCTCAGAAAGCTGCGGCATGCCGGCAAGCCAGTGTATGTGTGCAGTCGAACTGGCTTGCCACATACTCCATTGACTGGCGTTGAGCCAGGCCAGGGCTTCCGCACAAAAGCTGCAGAAGTGTTCCCACATCAGTTTGCTTCCGCTCTGGCAAGCTTGTTCTTTTGAAGTGGTAGATGCTTTCCATGCAGTTTTTGACTTCCCTCTTGCTAATTGGACTCGATGACACAAGGAGTCGATGACACAAGCTTGCTAGTTGGAGTCGATTTTGGCCCATAAAGTTTTGACTCCTTGATGTGCAAGAATCGAAAAAAACACAGGTCAGTGTCTGTTGTGTGTTGGGGCATGCATGCATACAAACCCAAAAAAGCCTGGATCCCTCCTACCTGTGCCAGGACATGGTGCTGGCGCCGCCTTGTTCGCCTACCTGTGCAATATGTGGAAAAAGTGCGATTGTCTATAATAACTTACACATATCAGCAGCAATAGCCACATCATCTCCAAGAATACAACGTTGGAAATTAGCTCTGCTGTGCGCTTTTCTGGTCCAACATATCCAAATTCCTGCAAAACGCCGCTCAAAATAGCCGCTGTGGGCAGTGTTTGTGGCTGTGAATACCAGTGTTGCACTGTATGATGATACAGATTTGGCGTATATTGCCCAGGCCAAACCCTATAAACTGTGCATGTTGCATGGTTGTTGGCTATGTTTTGCCCATATTTCCAGCACTTTCTGTGGCTCCTACGCTCCTCCAATATGTGAGATTTGGCTGCTGATTGGCAAAACAATTGCAGTTGTGGGCTGGAGCATGCTCAGCCTGCGCAGAGAACCATGTTAAAAGTCGTCTTTGATGACTTTTCTGGTGCTTTTGACCCTTCCTGGTGCTGGGGTCCCAATTTTGCTGATGATGCTGGCGTGCCGGGGCGCGCGCGCCCCGGTGCAGGAGCATCATCAGCACAATTGGGACCCTGTTTGTTCAGTTAAACTAGAGAGAACAAGCCCTTCCAAACCTTTAAAAACATCCCAGCTAGCAACAACATCATTTTTGCGTACATTTCTCTCGATCAGGAGCATCAGCTGGGCTGGGGTGGGCTCGGCTTTCACATGATGGCTGGGTGGGCAGGGGGGGCGGCGCCCAGGCCGGCCCTTGCCGCCAGGCACTAAATACCAGGCGACCACGCAAGGAATACAGTCGGGTTTTTCAATTGCCTGGGTGGGCTCCGAGTAGTGATCTTTCTGGACTGTGATGTTTTGCTGCAGGGGGCGACTACCATCGACTGCATCCTGGAGCAGTGGAGCCCGAGCGGCATTGAGCTGGTTCCCTGACTGCATCTGTTCTTGAAGTTTATGTCTCTCAGGCTTGAGCTTCTGTTTCCTGAGGCTTCTTCTGGCAATGGAGCGTATCATGTTTGGGGATGCTAGACGCATCCCTTTATTCACAGTAGTCATGCATGATATAGCTTCGGTCAGGAGAGGTTTCAGCACCTACGACGCAGACTTTGCTTTCACTTTCGCTGTCAAATATGAGCTTAGCTACCGAACATCTTTGATGTTGGATAGCTGGTGGCCATTTATTCGTGTGTTGCGTAGTGTCTCTCAATCAGATCCTGTTTTCGGAGGACAACCGGCTAGCGCAGGTCCTTCTGAGCCGGGCTTAAGCAGTATAGGCACAACAGGTTCTTCCGAATCACCGCTCCGTGCAAGATACTTATTGCCTTCATGCCAACTATCTATGTTGGTTCTTGTCGCGGTACTTCAACGTTTCGTACTCGCCCACGAAAGGCGTGAGCCCTGGGCCAGTCAACGGCTCATGTGCTGAGCAAAGCTTTTCGCGTTGCCATTATTTCAGATACGAGTGGTTTTCGTTGCGCCGTGCACTGCATGCTGAGCAGAGCCTAGACCGGCTCGGATCTTCCAAGCGGGACAGCGGGCCTCCAATGCATGCAGCTCTTCCTGGGGACCGCCAGTCGACATCCAAGCGCTGGAGGAAACTCCTGTTTAAGCAGATGCCCTAGACGCTTGAGACATCGCTTGAGAGCTGCTCTGCCTGGCCAAGACACAGGCAAGTGCCTGCGGAAAATGCCGGTTGTTCAAGTTCATTCGGAACCCGATGTCCAGGCAATGCCCAAGCCTCGATTCCTCGATTCCGGTCTTGTCTGAGCTTTGTTTAGCCGCAAACCTTGGATTTGAAGCCATCAAAGGCTGTTGTGCAAAACCCCCCGTCGGTTACTCCCCTCGTGGGTGCTGAACGACCGGCACCAATCAAACAGCACACCTGGAACGGCCTCGACGCATAAATACAGAAATTCGAAGCGCCTACGAGCATGACCTTGCGCCTCTTGGGAAGGTGAGCGCGTATCTGGGCTTTGGGATGGAGCTGCCCGTGGCACGAGGCGCGCTGGGCGCGCTGAAGGCAGGCAAAGTGGAGGCTCTGTTGCTCAGGACTGAAGGGCTGGGAAACAAGGGACTCCAAATGATGGTGCCAAGATAACTTTATTGATGCGGTTGGTTAGCTTCGAAAGATGCTCATTCAACCTGGCTTCAGCAGCCGTGCACCGGAAAGGCTAGTTTTTGTTCTGTCCGGACATGACCACCCGCAGTGAAGGAGGCAAGCAATCTGGGCCAAAGATGGCCAAAGAGTTTGCAAAGGTAGCCGCACACCTTTCCGAATCAAGTGCTGCGCCGAACCTGAGTCAACATGGGAGGATCCACGACCTGCACTTGCAGGACTTTTACGCGCTCATTGAGGAGCGCACTTGTTTCAATGCCCAGTTCGAGAACTAACGGTAGGTGTTAGGCCTGCAAATAAGGAGAAGGTGAAGGGTTCGGATGTTGAGGTGAGCAACTTGGCGTCCCTGCGTAGGTTGGGGTCGCTTCGTGTCCGGTACTAGAAGAAGGTATTTCAAGATCAGGAGCAGTGACATGAAGCAGTGTACCTGTCAGTTCATGAAAAGGCATACATCGAAGAGCATCGTGCCAGCCTCCACCTTTGAATTTCAGGGCCCAGAAATCGCCTTTGAAAGCAGGAGAATGGCTTGCCCTACCGCTTGGTGACCCTCCGCTCGGGCCATGACGCGGTGCTCGCACGGTGGCTCGCTGCAGGGTCTTTACTGTGGCTGATCGGGGCACAGTAGCTTTCACCTCTGCCTTCCAGGCTTTTCTGCGGCAAGAGCTGCCCAAAAAAGGCTTACTCTTGGTTTTCTCTTCAAGCATGGCGTTGTCGTTCAAAATGAATTCGTGCTGCTTAGGCGGAAGGCCAGGATTTGTTGACCGTCGGCATTTATCAAGTCTCTTACCTTGCCTTGCCTGAGCGTTAGCTCTTGTTCAAATAAACACTGAAAGTTTGATCATCTCAGTTTCTAGCCACAGCACTGATGAGTGGATACATTGCTCTGTCGGCAGCCGGCGCACGTGTTTCTACGCTGTACAAGTACAAGCGTGTATGTCCTCTGGTTGTAGGTTTTCGCAATTCGGCAGCGAACCCGAATGCTGAAGCCTTTGGAAACCTTGCTGAATGCTGCTTCAGCTTTAAGAGAACACTCCTTCTGATAAAGGTCCTAAGCTTGTGGCTCCAAATCCTGAAGCCCAGACATTAAGATCGCATGTGTGAATCTCAATTGAAATGAGCAAGGCATTCTGGTGGCAGTTCGATAGCATCATGGGGTTACGGGCAAACCGCTGTCTTCGACAAAACTCGTAATCCTATGATGTCAGCTATGACGTTCAGGATCTATGCCTTTCAGCAGGGTTGCAGCTGTGAATGCATGTGTGAAGCTTGGGGTTCAGGGGTTTGTGCAGTCAGCGGCCAAAGAGCTAAGAGGCGAAGGATGTAGACCAGCAGCCCGGTGGCGTCTTGATCGGTTCTGTTTTAGTAACCAAAACCCGTGACCAAGTAGTGTTCCTGGGTAGGGTCTCTCGGCTGCTGGGGTTATGCTGATTGGCTTAGGGCTTGAACGGTTGGGTGCCCACTCTTCGAAAGGCTCTCATCGTTGAAGCCCCTCCCTCATCCCAAATTCCAAATGGCACGATGCTTGGTTCCAAGTCGGTAGCCACGTTATAGCGCATAAACTCAGCTGATCTGAAGACGTAACACTTCATACTCATCTCCTGCGAGAGAAGGTCATCAAGGGCGCATCCAAAAGCAGCTCAGGCGTGATTCCTTCCTGGAGAAAGCTCTGCACTGATCTTGAGTCGAAAAAGCTGCATGTTTTGCTGTTAGGGTTTGTTATGAGCTGTTTTTGGCTTCTTGGTGAGACTTATGGATTGTTTTCAGAATGTAAACAGCGCAGTTTTGGGGGAAATCTGTGTATTGGATTCCCTGAGGGCTTCTGGTAGAAAAGCTCTTGATGAGCCAGGCTCTTTTGTCTGGAGTCCACAGGATCTTATTTGCGAGTACTGACTCAGAGCAATGTGATTAACTCGCCTGTGGGTACGGAGAATAAATTTCGGGACGTGCGATTGAGGCTGCAATTATGTGTGGTTGGAACTGCGCATCATCTAGGCCGGCATGCCGCTGCGTTATGCCCAGCCATACAATGGGGGACTCGTAGGATCATGTTCACAAAGCCTATTCATCAAATCACATAGTCACATCCTCTGGGTACTGTTCTGAAGCTTGCCCCCGCGCAGGTCTCCTGTGGCTGCCTCTGGCCGCTGCCGTCATTGAGCAATTTCGCAGGGTTGTCCAGATTTCAGTGTTGGAGTATGAGCGCTGGGAAATGGGTCTGATTATTGGCAAGCATCCAGACGATGTCTGACACTCATCTTCCGTTGCTGTCTCCGCTGATCTGATCAGCGTTTCCAGAAGGACTGCTGAGATGTTCAGAATCAGTCCTCTGCTGGGATCTTTCTGGAACCAACCGAGCTTGAAGGCGTGTGAAGGCGTGGAAAAAGTGGGCCCCAGCTGCGGGGCACTACATTGCCAAAGGGTTCACCGCAGACTCGAATAACAGACCAAGTGCACCATTCATTATAGCTCCTCTTGCACGAGCCATGCCGGCAAGCACGACGAGTACAAGAAGCCTGAAAACAACGGAAGTGCGGTAAGAGCAACAACGATAAGAAGGACGCCAACGCGTAGTGCGGCGTAGTGGCAGGCGGGAGACAGCTGCCGCCATCACCAAGACCGCGGAGGCGCTGGGCTAAGAGATTTTCCGGGACTCTCTGCAAAACCCCTTGAGGACCTTGAATCCTGAAGGGCGTTCCGGCTCTAGCGAGCGGGTTCAGGCTCATGCTTCCAGCGCCTGCGGACTTCAGTTTGCTCACACGGCAGGGCTTTTTCTTTAGAGGTAACTGCCTTGAGTGCCTGATCCGGATTTTCATGAGTGCTGGGAATAGAACTCCGGAAGTCGATCGCCATTCAACCTTTTCAGTGCCAAACCAGTCGTTTAACGCATGCTTGATAACAGCTCATCTGTCGGAAGCACGGGTTGAATTTTTCATCGGATAGACATCTTCGTTTGTACTTAGGGTCACAAATTTCAGGGCCATGTCAATATCGCCTTGTAAGCCACCAGACAGAATGGGAAACCGTGAGTCTAAGAGCGACCCTTAAACCTTGAGGCCCTGAAGCCTCAGACTCCGAAACCCCTAAACCCTCTGAACCCCCAAAGCTCAAGACCCCTGAAGCCCCCCGGCCATGCGCATGCTTCCTGAAGGTTCGCACCGAGCTGGCTGCGACCCAGCTAGAGCTGGCAGAGGAGCAGCAGGCAGAGTGTCGATTCTGAAGTTCAATGTCTTGCTGGGCTCGAGGCTTGGCAACTCGGGTTGACTTACTGTTAACATTGGAAAGATGTGCCCTAGACCGTGTTCATCTCATAAGTACTAAAGAGGAGCGCGCCGTCCTTGGCCTTGGCTGACTTGGCAAACTTTCTCACCTAGCATGCTGCAACAGCCTCATGATCATCCCTCCAGAAGCTTTCTGATTGAGCGTTGCAGCCAAAGTGCCAATTTCCTAGAAATCATAGAGTCGAGCGCACAGCCTCATCCCCGGCAGGCCCGGCGGAGGCTTGGGGAGGAGGCCGAGGCGCTAACTGCGCGCATCCGCCAGACCCAGGCCCAAGGGAGAAGCGGGTACAAGTAGCTTACGAACGTGTAAATTCAAACGCGAATTCAGACTGTACATGTTCCATTACACTTGGGTTTTGAGTTGCAGCAGCTTTCTGTATCGAAACCTGGTTGTGGGTTTGCAAATCAATGTGCGTTCAGGCACTTATTGTTTGTGGTTGTTCTTGGGGCAAAATGCTCAGAAGCAAACGATGCTCAGAAACAAACGAGCGAGCATGTTGCATGACTGAGACGAGCGGTCTTCACATCATCTTCGGATTGGGGAGTTGGGAAGCGGGCTCATGTTGATGGAGCTCTGGGCTTGGAGTTGGGTTCATTGATCGCTGTGATTGCGGGATGTCGGGTTCCGGAATCATGATTGATGAGACTCACCATATTTAGAGCGTGCTTCGCTGAACAGTCATCTCGCCTATTTGGGGCAAGGTGGGCCAAAGAAGAAAGCAAGCATCGCTGCATTGACGAGCACCCAGAAACATGCTTTCGAAGGGCAGGTTCTGAGCTCTGTCCTAAGTGGACCCGAAACCCCTCAATCCTGCAAGAAGCGAGCAGTTTCTCCAACAAATCCTGAACGCATAGAGACACGAGGCTGAGGCCGCCGTTGTGCGTTCGGAGCTCGATGGGACAAGGCACTGCACAGGGCCAGGGGGGTTTGGACTTAGACTTAGACATTCACTGATTTGAATTTCAGGGCTTGGAAAGTCTGCTTTAGAGCATCCAGGTGTAAGTCCAGGGAGTTTAGATCTCCTGCAAGTTGAGCGTGCAGTTCCACACCTTCGAACCTAGTGTGGAGCAACCCCGACCACCAAACAAGATATGTGACCACCATATCTGAGGCACAGCATAATATGTTACCACTACCTAGTACATGTACGCCGGAAACAGATGATTCGCCAAGGACTTGACGACGTACCAAGACACTGGCAGGGACAGTACTTCTAGAGTTCTCGGTATGTTAAATATATGGAGGTGTTTACGGGGACGAATTTCCAAGTTCAAAGCGGGAATCCCTAAGAGCATGGCCCGTGCGACCCCTGAGGGGCTACCTTTCGAGCCCTCGTTACTGCAGGAACGGCTGTTTGCTGGTGCAACGCTGAGGACGCACCATAAACAAGACCTAGTGTGCCTGGTACAGCGTTGCACCAGAAACACTTCAAAGATGCCCAGCAAACAGCTATTCCTGCAGCAACGAGGGCTCTACAGGTTACCGCTTAGAGTAGCACGGGCCATGCTTTCAGGGATTCCTGTTTTCACCGTTTACCAGAGGAGTGCGCAATTTGGGGATGAACTTGGAAATGCGTCCCCGTAAACTCGTACATATTTGGCTACCGGTCAATATGAAAGGTCCGGAACAAGGGCGAGCGCGCATCCCGATCCAAACCCCGATCCAGAGCTCCGGATCAAGTCCTCAAATTCCGTTCCAGACCCGTCCATTCCAGACCAAGGAATGCAATATCTCAAATTCATATTGCGCTGGTTGTCCGTTCCATGCCCGTTCCATGCCTATCCCATACCCGTTCCAGAAAGAACAAAGTATTTGCGCATACTCACCCCGTATTGTGAGAACCAGCAAGAGCCTGTGCGATCCAGACCCTCCGGATCAGACAGCATAGGAATGTGCATGCGGGGCACATGGTTTTGACCAGTAGCCATTTAACATGCCGAGAACCCTCAAAGTACTGTCCCTGCCAGTGTTTTGGTACGTTTAGGGAGTAGGAACTCTTGGGGCCCGGGCAAACCTGCCCATTCCGCCGCACATGTACTGTCATGATGACGCTACTCGCATTGAAGTGTTTACGGTCAATGTCTGTTGTGTTAGAACTCGTTGTAAAGGCATGGAGACACTCAAAGAGCAGCTTTGGCATGTCAGGGCCAGCGAGGCCGCATCTCTCACGAAGATTCGCGAAGAACTGAAGGCTGCCAGGCGGGAAGCTCTAATGCATTATGGTGGTATGAGTAGGCACAAAATAGTAGGAGGAGGCGCAGGGGGGATAGCCATGATAGTGGAACATACTGAGGCTAATTATTGAAGCTGCGCTCAGGATGGTGAGAACAAGTCTGCGGCTAGGTGCCGGTGGTGGTGGTGGTTGCGGGGGTGGTGGTGATGGTTAGGGTGCTGCTGCTGCTGCTGCTGCTGCTGCTTCTGCTGCTGCTGGTGCTGGTGCTGGTGAAGGCGGTGGCGGTGGCGGCAGCGGTCATGGTGGTGGTGGCGGAGGCGGGTGTGGCGGGGGCGGCGCGGCCCGCCGGGGGCGGCGGGGCCCTCCGGGGGCGTCATCAACATTGCTGCAGGATTCAGCGACTCAGTGTATACGGAACACCAGCAGCAGTAATGCTGAGAAAGTTGATGACGGTGATGATGACTGTGGTCATGACGATGATGACGCTCACAACCTGATAAAGGATGGGGAGGATCATAAGAGCGACCGCTTTTATTATCGTGTAGGAGCCAAGAGCAGGCAGAGATAAAATCCAGGGACATAAGCAAAACCCTAGTAAAGCGATAGGGCCCCCCCCAAGTGCAAAAAGCCTGTAAAGCTATAGGCCCCCCCAAAGCGATTTTTTACTCAGCTGTTTACTAATGATTTAGGTAGCTAAATAAGACAAATGAACACGACACCGTACAGCACAACATTGTTGGAGATGGTGGAGCCTTGCCTGCTTCCGGCTCAGATGCAATTCGTGCAAACTTTGATGCTATGAACTGCACACATGAGGATGCAGTTCTTGTTTTCGAGAGACCCTGTCAGCTCTGTCTCGTTGGATCATGACATCGATTCTCTTAGTTTGCGTTTATGATCGTGGCGCCGAAGCGCGGCTGCTGCCCCGGAAGGACTCAGATCCTCTCTGAAGTTGCCGCAGCAGAAAGAGCCAGAGAAGCCTCAGCCTTGATGGTCAGTCATGAAGTCCTTACGAATTTAGCTTTTTGTAGGATTGGCGGACTGTAACTGGCCTTCTTTGTGCTGGGAATGTGAGCATGCAAGGCCTGCTCAGCGGGTGGGGTGGCGAGCTTGGGTATACACAAATGGATTTCCGCCCTGTAGTTGTCCTAGATTATGGGTGTACATTGACATGGGACATGTTGACAGCTACGTGAGCTTGTTTTCTTGTATGGAAGGGCTTGTTGGTTATGCCCGCAATGTTTGGAGGGAAAAAGGCGAGTGTCAGCATCACATTGCCAGAATTTATCAAGCAGGCAGATAAGGTGTGGCTCCATGCACAAACCCCCAATGATGAGCGGCGACCATCTGAACCCTTGAGCTTCGGCCAGGGCTGACAGACGCTGCCTTGCAAGAGAGGCCTCGCGTGGCGCTTCCGCGGCGGTGGCAGCGGCAGCCACGGAGGTGGCGGAAGCTCGGGTGGCTCAGGAGCAGGAGGCACGAGGAGGGCAAACCATAACAGAGCATGACATCACCTCGTCTTCCTTCCTCCAATTGTTATAGTTTTCTGATGCGTTGTTTTGGTACTGCGATGTCTGTGAACTCGGGTCCGGTGTTGCGGGCTTCCTAGAGCCATGATCTCAGTGTCGTTGTGCCTCCGCACTGAAAGAAGAGTGTCTTGATAGTAACAGGTGTTGGCAGCGCTAGTCCACTATTGCTTGTGGGTGGCGTTCCTCAAGATTTCTGGTTTATGTACCATCTAGGACTGTCATAACTCCTGATTTGGATTTTTTCTGAAAGAGTGCTCGGTACAGCTGGATTCATCCTGGAAACGATATCGATACCTCCTTTACCACCCCACATTTTTCAGAGTCTTGCCAGAATTTCCCAGTTGGCCATGTAGAATCCATATAGCCAGCCTAACATGTAGCCCCTAAAAGCCTGTCATCCCTGCATCAACCCTGAGAGCCTACATTTTTATCACTCATAAAGTTGCGAGTTTGGGAAGGCCTTGGCAGCCTCCTCGCTGCAGAGGAGCCTTGATCGGGCCCAGGCTGAGGCAGTCCCGTTTCTAAAATCACAGGGTCTTGGCCGTCAACGCGTGGTCCAATTGACCGCCACAAAGCTAACACTGATAAAGAACAGGGGACATGGTAGTATGCCTTGAGGTTTGGACAGCATGGGACGATTTGGGGATATGGGATTTTGTACTCCATGGAGTCTACGCGCAGTCAAGCTCAGGTGGTCCTCTGTAGACATGAGATTACGGTTTTTTGGGTACTCATATTATGCGTGCTGTATGTGCTGTGCAAGATGCGTCTTACAGAGTCTTACTTCAATGAGGCGACTGTAGGCAAATCTGTACTGGAACAGAGCGGCTTAGCGAACAGACTTTACCATTAAACCCTCCCGGTGAAAAAATGTGATGGCTCCCCAACCGGTTTGGCAGCTCTCAAACTAAAAGGTTTTCATAGGCGTATTAGAGGCGTTCCCCTTGTTGTCAGTGCGCGCCAGACATGTTTTTGAGGCCCCAGTTTGGTGATCTCTGGGCCAGGCTGCCAAGGCCAAGTCAGAGTTTTGCGACCAGCAGGCGGGTGTCGGCTTCAGGGTGTGCAGTCCCCCGAGATACCCCACTGTGCTCAACAGTTGTAATTACTTGCAAAGATGCTGCTAAAGCAGAAGTGGCCTTCTCGAAAGTGTCAGGTAGATGCCAGTGCTCGCGTGATTCATCTTGAGCACGCGGAGGCAGACTGCGGGTGTGACTCAATTTCTTTTGGATCGCACCTGATCTTACCAAAGCGTGTGCTGGAAAAGGCAAAGGGCTGTTGTCCATTCCTGCAGGCACCTGCTAATCGCCATCAGTGGGACGCGCAGATGTTGTCTTTGCTGGTGAACATGTTTTGGCTTCACTGAATAGAGTTCAAAAGCCCAGAACCTATGAACAGCTCTCCTTTGCTTTGCAACTTATCCCTGGAGAAAGAACAGGTACAGGAGCAACATCGGCCAATAAACATTTTTGTTGGTCCTAGCTGAGGCCAGGCTATGAGTTCTGTCGGTGTCGCCAGGCTGAAGCGCTCACGGCGCTGTCCCGGGATTCCATGCAGCATCCCGACTTGCAGCGGTCTCTCGGGAGTGTGGGTTTACGTGGAGTATGCTTGAGATTGTCAGTTGCCCTTGTCTGGATGCATATGTACAAAGGACAAACTCGGCGCACAGGTGGCATTCCAAAACGATGAGCGGCATGAGCGTGCGATCCCTTTGACATTCCAACATGAAAGAGCCTCTCAGAGCCGGAAGCCAGCCTTAGCCTGAAAACCACAGCTTCAAGCCCTTAGTTGGCAACCCTGAACCTCAAACCCCACAGCCAAAGCACCACCTGAAGATCAGGCATGAGCTCTCTGAGATGTTGGTGGCACGCAGGGAGCAGGCCTTGGCGCCGGTTCAATCATTCAAAGCTAACATCAACATCCACTGGAGCCACAAGGCCCCCAAACACACAATGCCAGACGCTTATCTTGCTAAGTTCTGTCACGCGCGCATCCGGTTGGTGTACTCTTCGGAAGCTGTGTAGATGCTACTGGTTGGCGAGGATCGTCACACATGCAGCCCCCAGCATCGCAGAATTTGAGTACAGCGTGAGGCAGCAAGAGAACGCCACATGCATAGTGCCACGCGCAATTTGCATGTGGAGGCTGCCAGGCGTCTCGTGTCCTCGCTGCTGGCTTCAAGCTTTGAGGCCGCCACAGAGCCAAGAGCTTTCGCCAAAAACAAAGGGAGTCACTTTGTGGGAATGTTATAGTCATCATCGATATATAAGGGAGTGCTCTCCTGTCAGCTGTTCAAGCATGCTGTTTGTCAGATGATGAAAATCAGCAAAGACAGAATCAGGAAGGTGGGGGGGGGGGGGTTGCGCTTTCAACATAGTTCAGGGTTTGGGGCACTTGTAGTGCTAAGGCTGCTAAGGCTACCAGAAGTTAGGATTCTGGTTACTTTGCCCGAGCCCAGTCATTGAATGAGGTTCACTTTCTATCCGGAGCTGCCGACCAACTGTTTGACAGATGCTCAAAGAGAAACAATGTTTAGCTGTTGTCACGCATGTATTCATGGTGGCCAACATCATGAGGCACGGTGTCAGGTGCTGTAGAAGGGTCTTCAACACTGTTGCTTGAAATACTCTTTTAGGGAGCTGCCAACGCGGCATCAAAGTTTGAAAAAGACAGTGTCGAATCTGGAATTATCTATCCCATTGCCTTCTTTTGTTCTCCGGTGCTCAGACACCTCCCCGAAGCTGAATCTGGGTCTTTCCGAACCGTGCCCCGTCCTCTGAATTTTTCTATGTTTAAGCAAAGCAGACATGGAGCCACCTGGGGCAACCCTCTTGACATGTTTACAACAGGTTTGTCTGAAACTACTTATTGCAGTCTGTGGGCTGCAATATAATCACCACTCAGTTCTTCTGAGCCCAATCTGGACCCTGAACAGCTTTGAGAATGCCCACGGGTTCATGTCATCAGCTCAGGGGCATTTGTTTTCCTTGGCGGCACTCTTGGACCCTACACCCCCGACCGCAAACCAAGTGGCTCTCCCACCAGCAAGCTTCGAGGGCTTCCTGCGCACGGCTCTGCGTGCCTGGAGGAAGGCAAAGGCAGGAGCACGTAGTCCAGCATCTGGCGTTAAGACTGGCGCTTTCTCATAAGGTGTTTGAAGTGAGGAGCGGGTACATGGATGGGACATGATGGGACTGCGAATGAGTCTTGTAAGTTTCGAGGGTCGGAGCTTATGATTTGGGTGCAGGGCACTTGTGTCATCCACCCCAAAGATAAGGGACAATACTGTAGATCTGTATACACGGCACAGACGAAGATTGAGGAACAGATTGTACGTATGCAGGCATATGCGCATGAACGCATGTACTCCCAAGCAAATCATCCGGCAAATGGTCGGAATCACCTGCCCACTTATGGATGCATGTCAGCGGGCGAGAACTAGTGTCTCTTTCATGCTGGGCTGGGAACGCAACAGCGCTCATGTTTTTGGGCCTCGGTTGGAGTATGTCGGTGGACTGTTTGCGGTGTGCGACGCTGACAAGTTTGTGTTGCAGTTTGCAGACGGCACCACAGCGACAACGCCCATGTTTTTCGACCTCGGTTGACCGGATAACGAGCATGCTTGCAGACCTCGTTGGGGACGATGTAAGTCAAGCAGATTTTGTTTCGGGTATGCGAATGTTTCAGGGTGTGTGCAAAGCGGCTGGATGTGAAGTCGGCAAGAAGAAGCTGACCAGGATGACGAACCCTTGGCCAGCGAGGCCCAAGAAGCAGTGCTCCAGAGGCAGGAAAAGGGTTTGTCTGCCCAGATGAGCCTTCGCACAAAAGAAGGAGTGCCAGGGCACGTGGAACCCAGGGGTAATTAGGAAATGTGAGATGTTTCCGGATGCTCAAGAAGAGGCCTCTGGAGGGATTACATACATTAAGTGGAAGCAGAACCTGCATCGTCAGCACAATCCTAGGAGGGCAGTGAAAATTGCCATCACATAAATTTCGTACAATTTCTCTGGGTCCTCGTGCTGGTCTTGAGACCCCATTTTGGAGATCTCCAGGATAAGTACGGTGGTGCATGCAAGAGCGGGGCTCAATGATCCTTACCTCATCCTGCATGGCTTGACACGACTGACTTGCAACACAGTGAAGGCGCGAGATCGCTGAGCTCCGGGCAGAGCTTGCGGCTGCCCGGCCCCTGCTGAAGCAAATCTGGCAATTTAGCTGGGGGATTGTTGATCTTCAGGGAAGGGCAAACACCCAGCTTGTTGGGAGGTGTGACACAATGTCCCGTCGGCAGGCATAATGCAATGCTCTGTGGGCATAGGGAGAAGGAATCTTGTTATATAGGCTCCAGGGGCTCAGGCCAAAATCAGGAGCACTTAGGGTCCCCAGCAAAGACACCGTCTTGTCCTAGGCCCCTTCCACATTTTGGATACCTTCGAGACCCAGATCCTTTCCTTCAAGACACGGGCAAACAGCTCCTAGAAAAAACGCAGGTCATATGTTGCCGAACTCGGGTCAGTAGCGCCCTTTCCTTATATGGAGACTGTGGAAAAGTTGCTTAACCGGCGTCGTTCTTGTGAAATGTCGAAAAGCCTCTGTCACTATGGCCTTACCCATCCTGGACCTCTGTTGAAGCGAATGCTAGAAACCCAGTCTTACCTGCAGGAGCACAGTTGAGGTTCAAATCCCTGCTGTGAGGAAAACAGTGCTCAGCCGTTGCCATGGCAGCTGAAGCGCCTGAGGCAAAGAAAGCCAAGACAGACGGCTCGGTGAAGTATCCTGAGCAGGATTTGTCCGAAGTTCTTGGCAAGCACATCATCTACACCTATGAGAACGGCTGGCAGTACGAAATTTACTTCAAGAGTGCCGAGATGATTCATTACCGCATTCACAGTGGACTTGTGGCAGGGCGTTGGGTGACAAATCGCGAGGTTTGCATGACTGCCCTGGGGAAGGGCATCGTTCGCATCAATTGGCAGGAGCTGGCGCGGCAAAGAGCGTGAGGTAGGTGTTAGGAGGCATGTGTGGGTTCTTCGCCGGCATTTGAAGGCGCGTAGCGATCTCGTAGTCTTGCTTTCAGCTGGGCCTCATTTGACGCGCTGCCCCAACACGGGGCAAGCCTCCTGCCTCGCTGAAGACTGAGAGACAAATAAAGGAATTTAGTTTTGTTGCAGGAGCCGGTGGGCAACATTGTGACCATGGTTACAAATCTCGCGGATCGTTGGCTTCACTCCTACTTCTTGATGCCCAAGTGGATCACGGAGGACCTGCTTTTGTTTGAGTGGTCTCGACTTTGGACTTCAAAAACCCGTGGGAGTGGCTCCATTACTGGACGGCACTATCTTCTTATCCTTGGAGGTTTTACACGGGGCAGGACATGAATTCATTCCAGTGGCCCAGAATCCTGGGAGGATCCCATGGCCACCGTCTGCCACGAAGACGAGCATGTCGAAGAGATGCTCAAGCGCCGGGAGAAGGATCGAACCATGGAAATCATTGTCTTGTTTCAATTAGTTATTTAAGTAAGTAAGTAAAGTCTCCAGACTGGGAGACGATAGATAGGATCGGGATCTGCTTTTGCTTGCTGGCTGGTGGTGGGACAGCCTAATGCTCTGCGCCTGCTCTTCGTATGCTCTTCGGGAACTGAAACGTGGCATGCAATAAAACACTTACAATCAGCACTATAGAGCATGCATTGCGCAATGCAGATTCAACGCCATGCCCCCAAAGGCATGGACGCGTACTTTCCAATGTTTCAACTGGCAAACTGAAACACGAGCGGCTCCGGATCGAGGTGAATTCATGTCGTAAAACGCGCTTTCCTCCGATAAAGAATCAGAGCAGTGTTGTGAATCAGCTGGTTCACTGGTTGAATCCGTTCTGGAATACCAAGCTCCGCTCAAGTTAAGCCCTACGGTTTAATGTGCATTTCTGCCAGAGGGACCAACGTGGCCGATGCACATCGCAGAGAACGCTTTTGCCACCATCACGTTCCTGGAAGACGTTGGGACAGGACGAGACGACATTATTGATTGCCCCCCGGACAAGCTTCCTGCCGGCTACGCTAGTCGCAAGAACTAAGTCCCTGTTGGATCTGGACCGAGATGGCATTCACCTCCCCCTTCGCTCAAGCCTTCTTGAACCCTGAGGTAGGAAAGCGGACCCACTGGCCTGGTCTTTACCAATAGGTTGTGAACTTTTGTTATTGGCGGCCAGCGCCACGCGGCCGCGCAGATATCCATGCGCGCGCAAAGGAAAAGATAGCCAGTACGGCAGAGGCAGAACCCCGGCTGTTACCGTTATTTCTGGCCTTCACAGTCCTGCCCAGGTCGCATCCTGCCCAGACTGCGGCAGCATCTACTTAGCAGACGCAGCGCAGGGAGCCTTACAAGTGTCATTTGGGGTTTGCGCTTGTTTATTTCAAGCGCCGTGTTCTAAGCCATCTACCCTTCATTACAGGTGTTGTGTTTTACTACAATGTTGACGTTGAGGTAAGTGTTACTACAAAGGGCAGTAGCTAAAGCTTGATGGGCTGCGGACACTGCGGATTCTGGCACGTAGGAATGGAAATGCGCACTGGTACATGGGGTGTCGCAAATTGGGGGCGGCCCCGGGGAAAGTTCTGATCATGAAGTACGTGGCTGACAGAGCTCCTATGCCTCACCCCTGGACAAGGTACCCCAAGCCTTTGCTTATCTTGACAAGCCTGACGGCGTGTTGACCTTCCGCATCCTGCTGCACGCAACGCATCCCACGGCTTCTGCAGCATTCCGCAGACCTGCTTGTTCCAAGGTTTTGCCGCCACTGTGGCAGACCGCGCGAGGATGAGGCAGATAGAGACGTTGCCGGTGCTACATGCAATCAGCAATTCGTATCATGAGCACACATTCAATCGTTAGAAGCAGTAGCGCTTCATTAGACCAGCGGCATGCATCCCCAGCCCAGAGCTGCGGCGTTCGCAGATATAGATGGGCCAACGCGAGACCACTTACGGGTTCCTCTCCCTATGGGCGCCGTGTGGAAACTGCAAAGCCTTCCTCATTGTAAGTGTCCCGTGGAGTGTTTGCACAACTCGCATGAAGCCCAGCACCTGCGGCGCCACGAGCCTCCGCAAACCAAACCGCCCATGCATTGCCCGCACACTCAAACCTACGCGTTGTTGCACTTGGTGGAATTATTGGATCATGCTCATGAGGCTTCCTCTTCCGCCTTGTATTGAGTTGCTATCACCAGTGTCACGGATTTCACGCTTTGAGCCCGAACCGAAAATTCTGGCGCACACAGGCTCCAAGCCCAAACCCCTCTATCCCAACCGTTCAACTGCTTTTCCCAGGATGCGCTGGCTTCCGCCACAGCGGAGGCTGATGCCCTAAGGCGCTCCTTTGACCTGGGGCTGTTTGGGGCCAAGAGCTAAATAAAGGCTCAGGCCGTGGGGTTCGGGTTTGGAGATGGGCATGTGGGGTTCATGGTCGTTCTGTCTTTTTGATTTTGTTTATATGGTACGCCCACTCAACATCTGACACTGGCAGGATGTTTGCAATATGAACATGCAAAGCCTTTTGGATCGCAATATGGACATCTAGTCTTAGCCAAAGCATCACAGTGATCTCCAGCATGAATATGCCACGTAGAGTTACAATGGAACCTGGTAAGCAGGATAAGTGGCTCTTGTTTTGATTCCTGGCATTAACATGGTTACAGGGTGGTATGGTATGCCACACCAGCTGAGATGTTCCTGCTTACCAGCTTCCGAGCACAAGAAGAGTAGCCAATTGTTGAGAAATCGCAAAGCTCTCAGGGGCAGGTGCCACCTTCGGTATACCGTGTACGGCAGCCATTTTTCCACGTATGAGGCATGAAGTAGGTGAATTCGCTGCGAACACTCGTTTCGACATACTTTTCAATTTGCAAGGAAAACTAATTAGAATCGGTATTATTCTACAGTAGTTTGCGCTTTATGCTTATATCAAATTGTCGAAAGCTGATGTTGTAGTTTTGACCTTCGCGTTGCTACTGTACCTCAGAGTGCAGGAGGCAAGTGGAGTCCCTGACCAGCGAAGCTCACGCTGCGGTGGACAAGGCCTGGCATCAAACGCCGAAAATGATGCCATCACGGTTCACTATACAGCCATCACCGTTACTGCCGCCGCCGCCGCCGCCGCCGCCAACCACCGCCGCCGCCATCGCTACCGACACCACCGGCGCCAGCATTACCAGCACCGCCAGCACCGCCGCCACCGCCACCGCCGCCGCCACCACCACCACCACCACCACCAACAACAACAACAACAACAACAACCACCACCATAACCCAACACCCACAGCAGCAACGACAACGTCGACTATTACAAAAGCAGCCGCAACAGCAAGGGCAACAGCGTCAACACTGCTCTATCATCCTCAGCATTGTCTATCATGAAGTTGCCGGCAAGGCAACTTCGGCACATGTTGACAGGTGTTACTGAGTGTTCTTATGGGGCATTCAACATGTTTCATGAATCAACGCTTCATTGCTGTCAGACTCAGCGATCAGGGCTTGATTAGAGCATCGCAGACCCTGGCATCCGCCATGGAAGCGGGCTCGCTGTTGCACAACGAAATTTCAAGATCCCGTAGATTTGTTTCCACTGAAGGTGCATCTGCCTTTGTCCGGTCCGATGGTTTGATTGTGTGTTGGGGCCAGTCGGACTTGGGTGGCAACAGCAGTGGTGTCCAAGAGCAGCTTCAAGACGTGCAAGAGGTTCACTGCACTAGTGGGGCGTTTGCTGCACTGCGACGGGATGGTGTTGTTGTAAGCTGGGGTGATCCGCGTTCTGGTGGTGACAGCACTCCTGTTCAGGACCAGCTCAACGATGTGCAAGAGGTTCACTCGACGGACGGGGCATTTGCTGCACTCCGGAAGGATGGTGTGGTCTTAACCTGGGGCGACCGTCACTATGGAGGCGACAGCAAGCATGTCCACGAGCAAATGAAAGATGTACAAAAGCTCTATTCAAATCGTTCTGCATTTGCTGCAATCCGAAAGGACGGTACCGTGGTAACTTGGGGCGCGCATAGAATGGGTGGTGAGAGCTCACATGTCCAGAAGCAGCTGTACGATGTGCAAGAGATTTGCTTCAACAGAGTGGTGTTTGCAGCACTCCGGAAAGATGGAGCTGTGGTTAGCTGGGGTGATGCAGAATGTGGTGGTGACAGCAGACACGTCCAAGAGCAGCTTCATGATGTTCGAGCAGTTCATTCCACTGCTTGGTCGTTTGCTGCCGTCCGCAAAGATGGCACTGTGGTTACCTGGGGTGATCCCACCTTTGGTGGCGATAGTGCACCGATCCAGAAGCAGCTGCATGACGTGCAGCAGATTCACTCCACTGAAGTCGCATTTGCGGCAATCCGAAAGGATGGGGCCGCAGTTATTTGGGGCGGAAAGGGCAGGGGTGGTGATAGCTCACGTGTCCAAGAGCAGCTGGAAGATGTACAAGACATTTATTCCAACAAAGTAGCTTTTGCCGCAGTGCGAAAAAGTGGTGCTGTGGTAAGCTGGGGCGACGACGTTGATAGCGCGCGTGTCCGCGAGGAGCTTCAAGAAGTGCAACAAATTTGCTCGGCTCATTATGCCTTTGCCGCGATCCGCAAAGACGGTACAGGGGTCAGCTGGGGCGACCCAAACTGTGGCGGCAGCAGCAAGAGCGTACAGAATCAACTTCATGATGTGAAAGCGATTCACTCCACGTCTCAAGCCTTCGCAGCCATCCGAAAGGACGGCACAGTGATAAGCTGGGGCAAACCAGGTTGGGGTGGCGATAGCATGCGCATCCAGGAGCAGCTATACAACGTTGACGAGATCTACTCGACAAAGTTGGCATTTGCAGCAGTGAGACAGGATGGCAGGGTCGTAAGCTGGGGATATCCAGACATGGAGGAAAGCAGCAAGAATGCTTCACTGCGACATGAGCCGGAGGTTCGTGAAGCTGACGCCTCTGCAGCATCGTTTTGCTGCAGCTTGGGGTGGTGACAGCGAGCATGCACCAGAGTTGCTTCAAGATGTGTGGAAGCACTCATTTTTAGTGCTATCAGGTTGCCAAAGTGCGAGGGGTGGTATCTTCTTGACCTAAACAATTGAGCAGTAGACGTAGAAGAGTCTCCCACTGCTTACCAGGTCTGATGTTTCACAAAACAACGCTGTCCAAAGGGTGACGCTGAAATCGCAGCACGTTCTGATGCACGTTGGGTTGCCTTGGTGTGGAAGGTCGCCAAGGACCTGGGATTGAAGTGAATAGGTGCAAGCCTAGAATCCGCATGATATCCCTGCCATTCCAAAGCCCAACCCATGAACTCCGAACAACGGGCATGTCCTCTGCGTCCCCAATTGCAGGCTAAAGAGGCGGAGGTCGAGCTCGAACGTGCAAGGCCATCTGATGCCCCTGGGAGGTTGATACCCAAAGGGTTCAAAGATGTATTGCAGGCAGATGTGCTCTTTAGGTATTGCATCCGTTGGGATTGTGAGGGATATCTCCTTTTGAGGTAGGAGAGAACCACGTTGAGACAGGAAATCGCCAGATACATGACATCATCCAACCCCGATATTGTTGGCCGCAGCCTTCGCGTTCATCAGCTGAATTGGCTGAGGCAGCGTTCATGGTTTGCGGTCTGTAGCATGTACTGCGCAGACGGAAGGAATTCTTGAAGATTGCTTTCCTTGCAAAACGCAACCGGACATGGGAATCAGGTTCAACCACTTACAGGAGTTTGGGTATGGGAGTTGGAGGTGACTTGTGTGTCTGGAATTTGGGCGGCTTGTGTATTTGCTCAGCCGAAGGCGGGTTGTGGTAGGTTTACCTTGGGGAGGCCTGCGACAGCGACAGGCCGCCACTCATACCACTCCCATGCCATTCTCGGAGAGGCCACATAAGCACTTTCGTACTCGTACCACTCCCATACAGCTGCCATGCCACTCCCATGGCACTCCCACTCCCAAACCACTCTTGCACCACTCCCATGCGACTCTCACGCCTCTCCCGAGCCGCTCGCCAAAGAGCATAGCTTTGATTTTGAGTGCTGCTCTGCTTCTCACTCCTGCCAGATTTACCAGCCCATCGTCAAATGACACCAGGCTGTGAATGAACCACCTAGTCCAACTCCCAGAGCTAGCCCCAACAACAGAACCACCTGTTACTTGCAGACACTCCGAAACCTGACTTGAACAACACTTTCCCGTAGCTTTCCCATGAAATCACACTCCCATGGCGGGTCTGGAAAAGGTTAGTCAAAGCGTTTCTGAGAAACACGTGAAACCCTCGTTTAAGTTCAGTGGTAAACTTGTTTCCCACGTTCCTGGAGGAAGTTCCCCAAGCGGTATCCCATGAGTTGCAGCTCCTGATGCGGAGCTTTCAACGTCTTGCAGGTCCAAAGAGGCCACTTTGCAAGAGGGACTGCGAAACGCGCAGCGGGCAGCCGAGTTCACGGGATGGTGGGTGGGTCTAAGGCCGGTCAGCTGGACGCTGGAGCCAATACTGTATGTGTTCAAAAGTGATGGGTATAGCAGCTAAGTGGAGATGTTTCAATAACAATAAATGATAGCTAGAATTCCCCTGAAGCGGATGGCACTGAGTCATCAGGTTTGCTTCGGACATCTCACATCAAGAGACTTCACAAGTTTTGTTGCTGCAACTTGGATGGTAGTCATCAGAATCTTTTCCTGGGAGCTTCTGGCCGCAACTTGTATCATCTATGCCAAGGAGGGAGACGTAGGCAGATGCGGTCGGATGCAGCGAATCTGCTTCTGCTGCCCCGGCGGTCTGGAGATTCCCCTTGTGGGTTCTCTCTGTACTTCCGCTTCCTGGTTTGTGTTAGCTACTGTAGCTGCATCTAGCCTCTTCCACGTATAGCTGCCCCCTGCCTTGGCGTTCTGAGTAAGATGCCCACTTCTGTATCGTTGAGGCGGCTCCTCAACGGCCCTTGACAGATGATAATGTTTGCGCACTGTAGAATCTAGAATCACGCAGGGAATATTATCCCTGTCAGCTTCGTCAGATTAATACCTGTTCAGGTGTGAGAAACAAAAGAAGAGTGTGTCTTATTGAGACTGAAAAGCAGCGGGTTTGATTTAGCGCTGCGGACAGCAGCTGGAGGCTCTTCTCGCAGCTTAGACAAATGACCAAGGTATGCGCTCCACCATTCTAATTGTTTTGTTCAGGCACGTACGCCCCTTAACCTTCAGGTCCCGCGAAGCTTCAAACTCCGAGCTGATGCAGCAGCAGCTGGCCGACATACGGCCAGAGTCCCAGGAACACGGAGATGGGGATGTCTCAATCATTACAAGCATGGGGATGCTGAAGGGTTTCCGGGAAGGTTCCTACCAGCGAAATAGGTAGGTGACCCAGATGAAACAGAAAACGTCTAGAGGTCGATGCTAGAGCGCGTACCACTGCTTTACACGGGTCATGTAAGTTTGGCTGTGTGAACGTCAAGGAGAATGATCGATGACGGGACAACCTTTTTTGTTTATTGGGAGCCTCATGGAAGAATCATCTCAAAATGTGCGCACCTGCCTCAAAGAGGGGTTCCAAAACCGGCCATTAAACGATGGGGTCCTTGCTCGTGATCAGTTCTATGAGCCTACTAGCAGGAGGCCAAAAGAGTATTTCTGACGGGGAGTTTCACTTGGTGCCTCCATACTCACCTTTAAAGAGAGTTTGCCAAAGATATTCCAGATTTTGGAGATCACCATTTGTTTGGCACAAACACTTCAGTTAAGCTCGGAGGGTGTTGTCTCCTGCTTGCCCGAATGTTTGAGAATGGAACCTTCCCTGCTAACATCCCTGCTTCACATTTAATGAGCCCGTGCTGCAGGGAATACATCGTTGGACAACCTGACAGCTTGATCGAAGAAGGTCTTACATACATGCCGTGACAAGAGCTCCAGACTAAATCTGCTTTGGGCTGTAGAGCGGCGTGATGATCGGCAGGGGCGCTGATCCGGAAGTTCTTCAACCACTAGCTTACAAAAGCCGATTTTGCAAGCTGCAGATGCATGCCTAGCAGACTCTCTGGTAAATGAACTAAAGGAGCGTTCCCTTATCTTCTCTTGTTAGCTTCAGAATCTCATCTAACAGATGTACATACGTTTATCCTACATATCCCTCAAAGCAATACCATCGTAAGTAAGATGCCTCAATGTGAGGCTGGAGGGAAGCTTTCACGATCACCCCCACTAGAGCCCCTGTAGACCAAGAGAACCCCTTGATTGTTTGTGGAGGTCCACCGAGTCGTTATGCCTGGAAAAACTCCGCATTGAGCTGCGGCAAGCCAGGTAGAGCTCGGGCGGGGGCTCAACGTCCACATAGCACTTTTTTGTGGGAGAACGGGTTTACCCGATTTCTACGAGATTTCATGGTCTCCAGGAGGCTTCGGCCATACTTGTGGTCCTTTTTCAAACAGATCTCCCAGCATAAGACGCTTGGAATTGTGAAGGGTCACGCTAATTGTCTTGGAAGCATCGGCTCGTATTCCTTCACCACGAGGGTATGCTCAGTGCTTCTGATCAAATGAAATGCCATCACTGAAAACTTTTCGGATGGCGTTCCATCTCCCAACAAGGATTCCTTAGTTCGATGCTGCGGAAAAAGCCTTCAGTGAAACTCATACCAAACACATACCACAGAGTAGCTCCGTTTGCATTGGTATCAGGTATGCTGGAATCTCTGTTGGTGACCACGGTGGAAACATGCTCAACCCGGCTTTTGCAATTTCCACCGCCAGGAGATCATCAAAAACACGAGTCGCGTCAGCGTTACAGGAATTTAAGGAATCTTTTTGAAGTTGTGCAAGTGTTGCGTATGTCTGGTCCTTCGTGGCTATCAAAGTCCGAGGAGACTCAATATGCAGGACTGGCTCCTGCCCAAAGAGACTTGCCCATCTAAACAATGCGAAAAGTGACAAGTCCACAAGTAAGGAATGTCCGTTCCTTGAATTCTAAACGGCCATGTGCCCAAATTTCAGTCCTCAACGTGTTCCTTCGAGCTGCAGAGTCCTTAAACATTAGAGCTCAAGAGTGGGCACTGTGTGTTTGACACACGTGCTCATGTCAGGACAGAAGCGCAGCAAAGCCGCAACGACGCTCAGGAGGTGCCAGAACCTTTTTCTTTGATCCAGGGCTTGGCACTAGGAGCACGAGCTCGTTTGCTAACACCTTGAGCCCACGTTCCAAGACTGTCGAGGTCTGTGAGGTGGAGCAGCATTAATCGGCTTTCATGGAAGCTTTGAACTAAAGGACGGAGCCCTTTCCAGCCTTCAGCAGAAAGCTTGCGGCCATCAGCCGCAGTAACTTCCTTACAAGAGCCATAGAAAAACACAATGACTGTTCAGGCCTTGATTGCCACAATGTTGGTGCTCATGCTTGCTGCTGTGATTATGATTTCTGTGTTCAGTTGTAGGTAGGTTATACGGCTTCAGAATCAAAGGTGCTGACAGGCATGGAAGTGCTCGAAAGAAAGGATCTTCTCTGCCGTGGCGGCCGGGATACCCCAAGCTGACAAACCCGGGGTGCCCGTCTAGGCCGCGCTGGCCGCCCAAGTCGCTGCGGAAGAGGCTGCCAATTGTCGCGCTCGCGAGGCGACGCAGGGCTTTGAGACCTAGAAGGAGTGCGGAAAGCTTTTGGGTGTACAGGGCGCGGGCTTAGTTCTGAAGTTCAGTGTTCTTGCTCTAGGGTTCAAGCATGCTTTCTCCGGCATTGGCTTTGAGGAGTTGGGTATGCTTCCCGGGTCCATGCCTGCATACTTGTGGCGTTTGGGCAAGGGCGGTTTCTGCCGAGGTGACGTTTGAACAGTACGCTAGCAACTGCTATTTCTGATCACGAAGACAGGAGAAACATATTTGCCCCATTTCACATGCGGAGACATAAGCAAGAGATTTAAAAGATGTAGACGCAACGGTGCCGCTTGCCATGATAGAGACTCAATGATATTGAGGTGAACTCCATTGCCTCGATGCAGCAGCGGCTGAGCTACACAGCTGAGGAGGCGCTGCATGCAGAAAGAGACATAAGTCACCTTCGCGCCCAGTACCTTACCGCGCAAACGATCGAAGAGTAAAGGTTCGATCGCAGTAGCAACGGCAGCCGTCAGCAAGCGAGAAGCCCAGCCAAGGTCGCTACGGCACGCGCCGAAGTCGCTGTCCGGCAGGCAGCAAACAAGCTAGGCAGTGTGTGAGTTTGCGTTGTAGCCGCTGCACGATGTACCATGACTGGAGGGTCCATGGGTGCAAGGCCACAGGAATTTAAAGCCTGAGATCCTCACATTCTAAATCCTACGAAACACATACCCTGGTTTGTCTCTACCCTACCTCTCAACCCCGGACAGGTCCGCCTGGAGCAGCTGGAAGAGCAGCAGGAGTGCAACATTGTTCCTTTGTCAAGTTGCGCATATACTCCCTTCTACAGCAGGTATTCACCGTCGCCTGGTTGACTACAGATAGTTACATGCTGCAATGTACCTCTTCGCATCAGAAATGGTGACGACGGTGATGGCAGCATCTGGTAGCTGTAGGATTCAGAAGGGGCGGGAGCGCAAACTGAAGTAGTCAGCAGCCGATGGATGACGGTTACAATTCCGTTCCTTTAGGTGAAGCTGGGTCGCAGAGGGGTGGGCAACACTTGTACTGAGAGGTAATTTCGTGCAGACGGGTTTGCAGCCAAATGACGGAATCAAGACGTCGCCAGTACCAGTAGTTGCAGTCCAAAGCTCAAGCAGCAGATGGCAAGACTAAGAGGTGAAGATGCCCGATTCCTCACATCCCTGGTTACTGGAAGTTCCAGGAACACTCCGAGCTCGCCGCCTCAGAAGTTGTGGCAGCTGCCTGCGGCCATCGTGCAGCTGAGGCGGTGCTGGGCCACGCCAGGGTTGCGGAGGAGACATTTCCAGCTTGGGTTTCGGGGTCAGCTTCACCGTTGGATTGTCGCAGGTATTGCTGTAAGATAGGTGAGGATGGATCCGGACTAGTGCGGGCACCCCAAACCAAAAGGGGCCTCCATGATCGAAACTGCCCAAAACCAATTGGTGGGTGTGAGGGATCTTGCGGTTCTTATCAAAATTGATCAGGGAAGGGGGATCCTTCAGTTCCTGTTAAGCTGAACAAGGAGGTCGGCAAGTGGTTGCTGGTGGCATCAGATTTCAGATTCCGGCCTCACCAGTAGCCTCTCCAAAGTTTTTGTTGATCGGATATTGACTGTACTTGATTGTGCCCCACGTGATGACTTTCGAAAAGCTTTGCCTTATCGGGGACGTCCGCGCTAATCAGGATTCAACATCACTGTGGCATCCAGCTGTGCAGGTCTCCAGGCGCGTGATAGCCGGGCTGATGGCTTCGAACCTGGAGGCTGGCTTCATAGAACTTGCCCCCTCAAAAGGACCTGCTTGGAGAGCCCGCTCCCTTGTTTGGACGAAACGCGTTCGGACTTGTTGCAGCAGCCACTTCTGCGCATGCAACGTCAGCCATTGCTGGAAGGCATTCCTGCATCGCACCCTCCTTGCGTGGAGGGAGGCCAGCCTTCCTGCCAAGTTAAAAGCCAATGTTGGACTAGCAGCTGGCAGGCGGAATATATAGCCTGCTTGAGGGAATTCCTGCCTTGAACTGGCAGTACGGATGTATGCTTGGGGGATGATGCGTCCAGGGTTTCCCTCCAGTGTTTGTGTACTTTGAGCTAAATTTGGCTATGTCTCCAAGTCAAGTTCCCCAATCAGAAAAAGAAGCCCTGCTCAAGCAAACCCACCCAGAGCAAGCCAGAACTAAGCGAAAGCCCCGTTCGTTCGTCCAGCGTAGTGGCAGTCAGGCTGCTGAGGCGCAGTCCCTGGCTGCGCAGCAATCGAAGGAAGAAGACGCCTTGAGGCCTTGCTGAGAGCATGGGAGGAGGGTCAGAGGTGTAGAATTTGTGGGCTTAGGAGAGGGAAGTTTGACAGCCATACATACTCAGATGAAGTGCGGACCCTGCCAGGGTCTGCCTCGTCTCATGTTGCATAGCGGCCGGGCCATATGACGCACTACCTAGAATCTGAATCTGTTCACCAAGTGTCGCCGGCTTGCTTTGATCCAAGAGGGGGGGAGGGTGCAGAAAATTGGTTCTGTGCCATTTACTCACTCCAAACGAAGTACTGAGCAACCCTGAAGGGCCCAGAAGACCTAGTCAGTGCCTCAGGGCCGAGCTCGAAGAGCTCCGGGGCCAGCTGAAGGCGTCGACAGTCCCTCGGACGCAAGCTGCGTAAGCTGCGCAAGCTGTGAAGACTACCGGGGAGCTCAGGGCTTTGGGGCTAAGACAAGATACTCAAAATTACTCAAAGCTCTGGGTGATAAGAGGGCACCTTTGGCCTGCAGCTTTTTGCTTTAAAGCTTTGTTTGCAGCGTTTTTAGCTCGATGTGCTTTGGGGTTTACCAAGTGGCTGAAGTTGCCGTGGGAAGTTTGCACATACTCGTATGTTTTGGAAGTGGACAGAGTCTGAGCCTCACCTCACCAGCTGAGTGTAAGCAACAGCGTGTTTTCGGTTGCCAGCTTATATTTCTCCTGCCATGCAGGCTGCAGCAGTATCGGCCGAGGCCTTGCGGTCAAAGGACAGCTTGGACTAGTCCAAGGGCATTTTTCCTGGTATGCATGCTCCAGGTCTGTAGATATCATGGTAATTCCCCAACCTCAGGGCCGGATGTAGGGGCTTGCTGTACAGGAGATTTTGCATCTCCTGTTTTAGGCCCGTATTTCCGAGACCTGGCTTGTAAAGTGAGAACCCATCCATCATGCTGATGATTCTGATGGGGATGACCTGAAGATCATGCCATATGGATCAAAACGAGCAAATCCTGGTTAATGAGCCCCCTGAAGGCGCAGAAAGCATGACGTGGTTGGCATGGCCCACCGGTAGATGTTACTTGTACTGTAGGTTCAGACCTTGTTATTTTTATCCACACTTTTCAGAGGACCAGCTCCTGGCTGAGCAGCGCGCGAAGGACCAGGAATCTTTGAGGCGGGTAGCCTCCATCGAAATAAGCAAAATTGTTCACAGAGGTTCCCACCAGCTGGCTGCCTGTTGCAGGGGTTGGCCACGCCCACTCGGAAAAAATCATGAAAGGCAGCACTTGAGCGGAAAACTGTTTCTTGTCACTGTCACAGGTCTCAGCTGCAGCTTATGCAGGATGAGCTCGCGGCAGCAAAGGCAATGGCTGGGCATGCTAGAGCTGATCCACTTGTTAGACCCTCTGCGTCTTGGGCAATTGGCCAGTCTCGTTTTCGCAGGCGACTGCCCGCTTCTAGAAATCCCATCCCCAGCGGGCTTCTGGATAGGCACTTGCAAGCTACTTGACAGGAGCAGTAACGTGAATGCTCATCACACCACACAGCCTTAACTTCTAGACCTTCCGCGTTCAGCTCCTTGATATTCGGCTACTGGAGATCCTTCTGATGCAGGCTGCGGTCGTTGCTTCTGAAAAGAGCCGCTCAGAGGCCGATGTTTTGCTGTCTCAAAAAAGTCAAGCGGGTGGCGTGATGCAGTTCTCGTTTGTGGGATTTCGGGTCTGCACGGTGAAAGAGCTGATCCCTCAGCCATCCTCAGCCCTGGGCTAGAGGATTTAGGAATGTTAGCACCGTTTGCATGATCATCCTGATTGATCCTACCTGTCATGCCATTGGCGAAGAAGTTTAGTGGCATCTGCTGTCTTCGCAGCAAGCCGTGCATTGAGGTTCTGTCAACTTTCTTTCGCGTGCTAAATGCGAGCAAACTTGCAATGTCAATGCAATCAGCCTACATTCAAGATCCACTGACAGTACTCTTTGGCGCGCCACTTCACCACGCAGGATCGTCTCTTGGCGGACAAGGAGTCACAGGAAAACGCATCGATGAGGCCGATATTGCTTTGGGCTATATACTGACAACACAGGGATGGAAAAGGTGGTAGACCTAAGCCCGCACGGACCAAAGCATGCTACTTGTCCTCAGCCCCTTCCCTTTGGATGCCAGAAGCTTGAAGCCAATGAATGAAAACCCTGCTCTCAGCTGAGCGGCCGCCGCAAGGTAGCAAGCCGCATGACATGAAAGGTCACGTCTCACCATCAGAAGTCACTCGTGTTGTGTCAGTCGCAGTGCGGCTGTCAACATTGTGCCTTGATGTTGACTTCGCTGTGCTGTTTCGTGCCCCTTCTTGTCTAATTGGGCTCATGGCTGATGACTGCCTGCCCCCTACCTACTGAGCAAAGATTGAATTGTGTGATTCAACAGTCGAGTAGGGCAGTCCGATGTTGCAAGGGTTGGCTCTAACCGAATAGCGTTTCAGGCACCTGGACTCGGAGACGGCTGTTCTGTTTCTGGATCACTGTGCCCGCGTCCTCGCTTCTTTTCCGAAGCGATTCTAGCACACCTGAGTACACACCAGCTTCCGTATTCCGCGGTATCCAAAATCTGGCCTTCGAGTAGCCTGTTTCGCGACAATCCACGGCCCAACAGGTTTCTTCCAAATCGTGTGAGCGAAATGGCCTTTAGCAGTTTGCTCGCTAAAGCTTGAAGTTCTACCCTGCCGAACATCCATGGCCTTCAACGTTGTAAGTGGTGTGTTCAAGCTACAACTTGGCAGATGGCTTGCCACATCTCAGTCAGTTCTTGCTTGCGCACGACAACCCCAGTGAGCATTTCTAGAGAAAGGGGGGGAGGGGGGGGGCACGTGATTTTAGATGCTGTGATTTGGAACGCTCCTGGAGGGCCTCGTTGGTGCGGATGTCCATGAACGCCTAGCATAGACCCAACTGCTGTAGCTAATTGGGCATCCCACCTCAAGCCAAAACCAGCACCCAAACTTCCTGCAGAGCATCAGCGACGGGAGAACTGGATCTCAATGTGGCAATTGCAGCAGCCTGCAGAGTGTGTCCTTCGGAGCATTCCTTCCCGCCACAGGTCAGAGCTTGATAACCTGCGCCGAGAGCTGGATGCAGCAAAGGCAGCTGAGTTTTCCTCATCGCTCTGTGGTGAGCAGCGCATGCCCTTCCGCGACAGGGTCCGCCGATTGAAGGAGATAGGTCATGTTATTGGCTCGAACAACTCGAACATGCTGAATGATATGTGGTTTTGTCGACATCAGCCCAAAGATCAAGTATGAGACGAATGAGTTGAGGGTCCGCCAATTGAAGATGACGAAAAGGGCTACGCGCAAACAATAGCCATCAAGCACATGTCAACAACTTAGAGTACAAGCCATCATGTTTACAACACGCTACAAAGCACAGCCATCGTCGAACGCGTCGTCTTATTCTTTTGCTTATCCCTAAGCCTGAATAGCGCACCCAGGAACTCATAATGTGCAATTCTGTTTGTGGCGTTCCCAGCAGAGCCCTAGGAAGAGTCACTGTGGAGCGTGCAGCAATTATGCTCAAAATCATATGGGGGACATTGGAAAGTACGCGTCGCTGAGCTGTTTTCCAAGATGTGCAGGCTGCTGCCAGCAAATCTGCAGGAGACCTCCAGACCAAGGTATGTTGGGAAAGTGCATTAGTTTGGCTTTCGAGAGTCCAGGGCAACAGGTTGTTGAGACACGGGGTTTGGGTGGAGATTTGCCAGAGGTGGGAGTTTCGAATTCAAGGATCTTGCCAGAACATGCATTGAGAGAGGAGGCGGCGGGACTTCTTCAACTTATTGCTTCCTGCTGTGCGAAGCTTTCGTCGTTCTTCCTGAAAAGGGTCACCATCTGCAATGACCAAACACTGCATGATACTACATACCGTACCCCAGGAACAAGTCCAGCGTTCACAATCGGTGTATGACAAATCAAAGCAGGCTCGCTCACCACCATTCTCTTCAAGCGAGTACTCCTCCACCCCATGATCAAGCACTTCTTTGAATTTACGGGTGTTTTGAGTTGGGCCAAATCTGACAAGATAGCACCTCCCAAGATTTGCCCAGTTGAGTTACGATTCGGACGTACCTAAGTAGTGATTATCAGGGGTGCCGGCTGAGCATGACGTTTAGGGCGAGCAAGTGCTGAGAGCCCGGATGCCATTCTGCCCATGTGCCACTAGCCTTCATGCAGATGCCAGCCTTCACAGAATGTTCAGCCCTCGACTCAGGCAAACAAACATAATAATCTACCACCCTCTATATCGTGTTGAGCCTTGAAGCCCAAGGTTGAGGCGGAACCCGTAACTCAAAGCCGCGTAGCCCTACAACACCTATAGTCAACAATCACAAGTGGGAATCCAGACCATGCAAGCGAAGGCCGACCTGGCAGCAAAGCATGAACAGGAGGTTGCTGCATTGAGGCCGGAGCCCCCAGCAGTCTCGTCACAACTGGGCGGATTTAGGGTTTTGCAGGAGTGTGCATAAGATCAAAGGTTGCCTTCCGCCACAAGTGACAGGGCGGGCATGCACAATCAGATGCTGACCATGTCAGCACTGCTCGCGCTTCTGTGTTTGGCCTCAAACGTCGGGGGGGCTTCGTGTTTCTTGCTCATGGGATGGAACTTGAGTCAGCGTATGGCCCCCAGGGCGGGCAGGATGTTTCGCTTGATCAGACATAGTCTCTACTTTGTTCTGCGGCTCTCGGCGCACTACATGTGTGAGTCGATTGCAGAAATGCAAGCCGTGATGCTGTGGGCTTTGATATGAAAGCACATAATAGATCTCGCCCGAGGCAACGCACAGGGAACCTCGCATCATGTCCATAGAAATCCTGTATGCTTGCATGCACCTTCGTACAATCCACTGACCATTCTCAACTCTGGATTGGCTGCCACCCTGCTTCAGGGCAGAGATGGAAGAGCTGCGCGCCAGTTTGCAAGCAAAATCCCCCAGCCAGACGGAGGCAGGATCCTCGTGCTAGTCTGGATGGACGATGCCAGGTTGATATCGTATGGTTGGCTTTTGGGACTAACGATTGTTTCGTTACTGTGTAAATGACATGCCATCCCTTTGGTTGCCAGACGGTTGCTGCAAGGGTCGTGGCACGCAGTCAAAAAGCAGCGAGCATTTCGGCTATTCCTGTTGTCTGCCTCCTATGAGTGACAGCTAATTCAGACAGTCTCACACACATGGCTTTTGAACAAAAAGCTTCTGAAATGCCCACTGTTCTTCCTCGTCCAGGCCGTAGCGGTGTCATCTGCAGATCTCAAGGTCAAGGACATTGCTTTCAACAGCGCCTCGCAATTTTCTTTCGCGGCCCGCATGCTGTCATGAAGCTCATCATGGGGTTTGCTTGGAGTCCAACATAAGTATGCCTATTTTGCCTTTGGACACAGGCACCATGATGGGTGTCCGAATTGGTCCGTCCAATGCAGCGCTGCAAAAAGCAGATTTGGCTTGTTCACTGTGATTGAGATCCATTACGCACTGCAAAGTGCCAAGTAGCAGACTCCAGCGGCATAGGTGATTTCTCCTCTGCCCCCCAGTGGTGCTCCTCCTGTTGCAGACGATTGATGTTGCTTTCATGCTCCTTCTCCCCAGCAACCGCCATGTTTTGGAGGACCAGGAGCTGCAGATCCTGGCCCAGGCAGCCTTGGAGAGCCAGGTGTCTGCTATGGCCCTGGCGCAACGCGAGGAGGTGCCAACAAAAAGCTGGGGCAGCCACCCGCTTAGGGAAGGAAGTCTAGGGTTGTTGACGCAGCATGTGTAGGATTGAGGGGTTGAGGAATGAGGGAGTTGCCGTTTAGGACTTTGGCTTGGTCCCTATGCCTATGATTTATGGAGGATGGTTAGGCTCTTTGCAACCTTGACTTGTTGTTGAACACGCATTCAAAGCAGACTTTGGCAGCATTCCTCCCTCGCAGCCACGGTAGTAACAACTACAGTATCTAAATTCTGCTACTGCCCTCGGTGCTGGCAGAGGGTTTTGGATAGGTAACTGTGTGGACTCCTAGGACTTCTCTCAAACTGTGTTCAGCTCCGCGCATTCTTATGAGGCTGTGATGCAGCATCTACGCTTTGGACATGAGACTGCAACTTTGATCCTGAGAATGATTACGGGTGGCATGTCCAACAAGACAGGTCATGGTACCTGAAGTCATGACACGATAGCAGTTGCAACAGCAGTCGCAGTAGCAAGCAGCTGGCAGTACCTAAATTCTGGAAATTTTCCGCCTAATCAAATCTGAGCCTGATTCGCATGAGCCCCAAGCCTTGAGGGCCCTTTGCACCGAAACAAGGGCCAAGCTAGAATCAGATGTGCTTTGCACCTGAATCCTTAAGCCCTCCAACAGTAAGGCCCTACACCTTCTGAACTGATATCCGTAGCTCTGCGCGATTGATCCCGGCCAGGCGTCCCGGCGAGTGGTCGCCTCTCTCCTGTCCTCCAGGTGCAGAGATGGGCTGGGGTTGAGGCAATTTGTTTGAAAGGTTAGTCTTTCACACTGGGTACCGGCAGCACCGGGGTTAAGCTGTTCCGTACTGTGTGAAGTCGTTCAGCAGGCGGGCATACTTTGGAGTTCGCATCTACGACCATAGCAGTTTGAATGTCTTCATTTCATGTCAGTACTGTTTTTGTATCTGCGCAGACGGGTTCAAGAAGTAGCTTGAAATTTGACCTCGCGGGATGTTTGCAAGGAGTTATTGGTGTTTTAGAAGATGCACAAGGCCGTGGCGACACTGCAGGATGCCGTGGAACCTGCATATGCAAGAACAGGGAGTGTATCCCAGCTTCTGTGGGAGGCTGTTGGATTTGATGAAGCAAGCTCTTCGGGCTTGGCGCTGGGCCTTTGCTCCTTGGCTGGTGCCGTTTTATCTTTGAAGTTGTTCTGCGCCCCTTCATGGTCTATGTTTGCTTAGCTGTTGGAGTAAGAGCAAGCAAGCAGAAGCCACTGTTGACCTTGTTGTAGAGTCACCTCAAGTCTGCGCGCGAGGGTTTACAGGTCAGTAGCACTCAGTAGGCCCTTCGTATTGCCACTGGTCCCCGTGTGGTAAGGCCAGCAAGTACTGCCCCGAAAAGTATGCAACCATGTTCGAGCTCTCACCCTCACACACAAAACATCCAAGCCGTGAAACGCTTTCACTCTTCCGTGGCAGGATTCACCATGCAGCATTCATGCGCCACAGAGTAGACATCCGCACAGGTTGCAAAACTGAGCTATGCTAGGTTTTGCTGCACAAAGGCTTTTTCAGTTAGTTAAGTACATTTGAACATGCCGAAAACTCACTACTTATGCAGAGTGTACAAAGGTTACGCGCTTCATCGAGCAACCCTTAGCAGCCGAGGAAAACTCCAAAGAGATCGCAGCAGCAAACACTGAGGCTGATACACTCAGGCCGTCATCCAGTCTGGCAAGTTTACGGCTCCCGTATTGGAAGCCCTCTTGAACCCCCTATGTAGATGGCAAGTCAAAAGGTTTGTCCCGATAGCCTGGCAAAGCAGGACGCATGCTGTACTTGAGATCGCTGTGCGGTCTCCTCTGACGCGGCTGGTAGTGATGGTGACGACATGCTCTTGGGCCAGAGCTGTTGAACTGACATGCATAGCAGTTGCAACCTGAACGATACTGGACATGCTGGCAGTGCTACTGCAGGTAGCACAAGATTTTCATGATAATTTGGCATGGCAGGCTGTCTATGGCGGCGCTGGAGCAAGACTTGGCTTCTGCCAAGGCCGGAGACAGCAAGACCTCGCTCCCCATTGTAGTCCTCTCTGTGACATACACAAGTTGCTTACACTATGCTAGTGGTTATGGAGCAGGTATCCATGGTTGAGCAGGACTACGTCTAGATTCAAGGTAAGGCATGGGCCAGGGCTTCCATCCTTCCATCTCGACCGTCCTCTAAGGACCCCATTCAGATTGTCAAGTTGAGAGTGAAGCCTGCTGGAAGCAGGCCCCGGCATCCAAACCTACACAAAATACACAATTTCCGTAGTGAAGACGATGCCATGGAGCTCCCAGATTTCAGTGTCGGGGCCTGTTAGTCTACATACGGATTGTTGCTTGTGTTAATGGGTTTTTGGCTCTACTGTTGGCCTAGCAGCCTAACAACTCATCGAAGGAGACAAGTCAGCCCACTGATCCCTCTTCGAATGCTCCTTTAGAAGCCTGAGACCCAAAAGCCTAAAGGCAGCCCCCAGCGTGGAATCTGTACACAGACGCACAGTATTGGCTTCCATTTGTTTTTCTCCCAACGTCGAAGCCTCTCATTTTGTAGTTTCTGTTTCTCTTTCCATTGTTGAGACGCGCTGAAGAATGGGAACTATGTTACCAGGAGGACCTCCGGGCCTCCGCTGCCGAAACAACACGGCGCAGCGCGCATGCACTGTGGCGGCAGAGAGGAGAGGGGTTTGGTAGCATCGGGGGGTTCCCACAAACTGCCTACATTCACGATGCACCTTTTTCAGGGCTCAAGTGTTCAACAGCTGCCATACCTGAAAGAAGCACACATATCGCCCCATGTGTGTGTTCTGGGATAGGATCCTTGGAGTTTGGAAGCAAGCCTTGTTTGATTGTGGCTCGCTGTCCAGTGGGCCACATTTGATCAGATGGCAATGGGCAAGCTGAGCCTCCATCAATCGGTGCCGCCGATTGGTCCGCTTTAATCTTCTCCCAAAATCTACCCAGCCCAGATGAACCCCTGCATGTAGAGACTTTTTGAGTGTCCCAGGTGATGGCGCTGACACGCCGGGAGGAGGCCATCATGCGGAAGCCCTGTGGTATTATTTTTGCGCGTCCGTTTGTGGCATTACCTTGGGTAAGTGTCGTTGCTTCATTATGTTCAGGTCAGTCGTCATATCAGTACTGCTAACACCCGTTTTGTGTCTAGTGATGTGGCTGTCATGTTTTGCTTTGTCATTGTTGTGTTATGTTGTTAGAGGCGACTGTCTTGAGACTTCTCCTCTGGCTTCCTAAAGCTGCGAGGCTTTACAGCAGCGGATGTCCTCATTGATGGCAGCACAGATGCTTGGATTTTGCAGTCTGAGGAGTCTGGGTTCGTAGAAAGCACTGTAGCTCCAAGATCCTTATGCACGCCCAGCCCCACTCGAGCTTCCCACAATGGAAGATGGCCTGCAAGTGCCAGCACCGACAGTGAACATTGGGAGGCAGACCGGTCCTGGCTCCTGCTTTGAAAGCTGTAAGGCTGCAAGCAGCACGAAATCAAAAGCTCATGAGTCTGCGAGTGCAGACCCTGCAAGCCTCAAGCATCTGTGAAAAAATTCCAAGCCATCTCAAGCCTAAGACCCCTGAACTTGAAATTCCCCATCCCAGAATTCCCTGCAGCCCAGGATGGAGGGTCTGGTGCGCAGCAGCTTCCGTGCTTGGCGCGCGGTCCAGGCCAAGCGGAGCCATGGAGTGCTTCTAAAAGTAAGATCACGATCATGGCTGCGTGGTAGACAAGAATGATGGTGACAAGCAGCGGAGAAGAGCCTTAGGTCCTTGGGGCTGCGGAAGCAGTTTGCCTTTGCCATCTTGCAGGCTCAGAAGTGTGAGGCTTCCACCGAGACCCGAAACTGCAGCAACTTCAACAATCCGCCACCAATGGCATAATCCAAAGAATCCCGAGCCTGCAGAAACCATGCCTTCTGCCTCAAATCTCTCAGATGCGCGAATGGTCTGAGCAGTCAGAGGCCCTGGCCGCCAGGCACTGTCCATGGGTTTAAAACTGTGCGTTGGGTTCGGGCGAGAGAGTGGAGGGCCTTGACTTAGACTTGGGCGCTTGCCGTTGCGGGAGGGTTTCAGGTCGAAAGGGGCATGAAGCTGTCTTTCGGTTGGAGGGGGTTGATTCTTGATTGTTGTAGTTGTAGGCTTCTGCGTTTGTTGGAGGTATTGCCGGCAACTGATGCTGGGTCTATAGGTCATAGGTCTGTTCGCGTTGCGGTCTCGAGTTCTACATCTTTTCGAGCATTGGATCAGTAATCTTCATGATGATGGATTATTCTGTGCGACTCTATACGTCAGCATCCCAGCATATCTATCTAGCGTTTGCATGGGGGCAGCATACATTAGCTCGTTCTAGGAACGGATAGCAAGCACTATTTCTCTGCAGTGTAGGTTGGGATGCACTATGTCACTATGCTTTTCAAGTCACAACACCGCAGGAGACCCCCCCTCCCCCTGCGAGACCCCCCCCCACCTGTTTCTAACCCCGCTGTTTGTAGGTCGGAGCTTCTGGAGCTGCAGAAGCGGCTTGACGAGAGCGCCTGCCAGCAGGCGAAGTTGGAGATTCCTGGGATCCAGAAGCAGGAAGCAGTGTCTCTTTTTTGGGTGTCTGTAGGGCTTAGTGCTTAGCAGGTCCCGTTTCGATTATGCAAAGTGTGGGATGCGTGGGATCTTTCTTATGCATAGAATAGGTGGCGCACAAAAGGGGATTAAGTGCCGTGCGGTTTGGGTACTCAAGATTTTTGAGAGCAGGGTATCCCGGCTTTGGCTCTTGAAACACTATCCGTCCCACCTGGCGCGAGCCGCGCAATAAAATCAAGGCAGGATGTTGCCAGGACGTTGAGCCTGCCACCAGGTCTGCCGAGTTCGAACCAGAATAGTTCTACTCAACAGTCCGAATCTGTTGCTGGCTTACACACAGGCGCTGATGGCTGCGGCAGCGCCGGCTCAGGCAGACAAATTTGGAAAGTGTGGAAAGCATATGCTCCTCGATGGGTTTGTTTGCGACCCACATGCTTCGTTACGACGAGTTGGGGATTGGAATCTGGCGCAGCTCAGTTTGTTCATGTGAGGTGGCAGCGTTGAAATCGGGGTTGATCCGTTCCCAGTTGGCTATGGTGCACTCCCTCAAATGCGAAGCGCGGCCATGTCCTGGAGAACAGTCAGGTATACGCGAATGCTTCCCAAGCCAGGAAAGCAGCTTCAGCATGAACCTTCTGTAAGCTTTTCCTGCGAAGAGTTGATTGCCCTTGAAGAGTTAAAGACTTGAAGTGAAGGGTGTTTGAAGCATTTGGTTAGGCCCTTGCTGTGTCACCTCTCGATGCTGCTGATCCTGCCGAGAGCCTTTGTTGGGCGCGGCAAGCGGAGGCCACGAGACCCACTTTAATCTTTCTGGTTTGCATGTGTTTGTTCTGATCCCGTTTACCGTTTACTGGTATGCTTCCTTGATTTTTGACCGCTGCACCGTGTAAGCTCTTGCTTACGCTGGCTTAGCTGGATCTGCACTTGAATTTCTCGGTGGAGAGTTTGCAGTATTGAGGTTGCAACGCTCAGTATCGCACATCGCTGTTTGGTTATCGTCACAAGTTCGGTCCACAGCTTAGTCCTTGCCTTGCGGTCTGAATTCTCAATGGCTGACGCTCCATACCCCCCACAGAAGTACGTGAGGATGTTCTCGAAAAGCTGGATGCCTCATGTTTGCGGGTCACCTCATAAGGTTGTTGAATTAGGAGAGGTGGTTCAGGTTTAGGTTTGAAAGACTCCATTCAAAGGGTGCCCTGAAGCCAGGTTGCCCAGCGGGTCATTGCCTCTCTGCTCTCTAGCCGCATCGAGGCATCGGACTCACTTGGGGCGCCGGATCCGGGGGCCGGGGTCGGGTTTCTCGTTGGGTCTGGGGATGTTCTGGGGCAGGGAAATGCCTGCCATGGCTTCGAGATTTAGAAGCCTTGGCAGCAGTGGCAAGCATGGTCTTCAACCTTAAGCTGTAGGCTAGCCCTGAACCGCAAGCGTACCTCATGCATTTAAGCCTGGGCGCCACTCTGGTGGCACAAGTTGACGCAGTGCAGAGAGCTGTTGATGTGGTTGTTAGCACCAGGGCTATTATCAGCCAATTTACATCGAGTATTCTCGATTTTGGGATGGCGGGCTTTGTGCGAGAGCGTTGCAAGGCAGCCCTAAAGGCCGCCTTCTCCGCATGGCAGGCGGCACAGGTCCGAGAATGAAGCCATAATTATTAGGAAATCCTTGAGGGTGTACGGAGTTGAAGATTCGGGGAGTTGAGGGTTTAGAGCTTCGGGCCCGTTGCTGTGGGTTCAGGCTTGCATAGGCATGTTTGTTTGCATGCAAAGAAAGATGTAGGTTGCAGGCGTTGCAAGCGGGTTCTTTGCAACAAACCGATTTGCCATGTCTGTTGTAGGACTCCGTGAGGTCATTCAAGTGTTCAGGCTGTAGGGGTCTCTGCAAAGCCCTGCAAACAACCCGGAGCCGGTATTTTGGTTTGCCTTGGGGCAGGCTATGGCGCTGGAGTCTGCCCAAGCAGGGCATGAAGCGGAGCAGCTTAGGCCTTATGAATTTCAGATGCCGTCTAATTCTTCTTCATCATCTTGATCATGATGCCGGTAGTTGCTGTGTGTTGTGGACCATTAGTGTTGCACGGTCTCAACCTCTACTGGTCGCGGTGAAAGCCCTTCACAGCGCTCTGAAGAGGCTGCTGCTGCGATCCGCACAGAGCGACCTCACTGCCTCGCAGGACTGGTCATGTTTTGTCAGGGCGCACTGTCCCAGCTATTCCTCACAGCAGGTGAAGAAATGTGGTCAAGTCGTGATTTGTGCAGCAAGCTTTCAAAGCAAGCTGCGCAGTTGCTGTATATACGAAGAATGGCCAGCTGTCCATGCGCAAGGCTGCAGTGCCACACAATAGCAGGAGCTGTCCACCGCTCGCGCTGACGAGGCTGGCTTTGAGAAGAAAGGTTCCAGCCATCATGATGAGATACAGGCAGGCAGAAAGTACAAAGAACGTGAAGTCCTCGAATCTTTTGGGCCGGGGGCACCGACAGAGACTCAAGGGTTGGCGACGTCGACCTTCCACATGTCTGGCTCAAAATCCCAGGTGAAATTCTAGGAAAGGACGAGTAGAGACACAGAGAGCCATGAGGATTCCTTTGAGGTCCAGACCTCAGGAGCTTTGCTGTGGCTGCGGGCTCTGCTTGGGTATGGGGCATTCACTTTCAGGTACTCGCCGCATGCGGGACATACTTCTTGCTACGGCTGTACCGGCAGTGTGCAAGATGCCTTCACGAGTAGAGCAGCTGGAACAAAGCCCGCGTTTGTGGGTGAGAATTCCTGAAGAAAAGGTAACAATTTAGCAACACCCTTTCGAAGTGGCCCTAAGGGCATCTGAAGCCCTCAGCGCTGAAGCTCAAATGGGTTTCACGAACAGATCGAGCGACTTTATACTTTCTGTTTGAGGCAACACTGGCGGATACCCTCTCTGATGCCATGCGATTTACTAAAGCACTTGCAAGTTTTCGTTCGTGATATCAGGGTCTACAAAATGCAGTCCAGCTGTATGGACTTGGCAGCTCTTAGGTTGAGCGTGAATTCTTTTGTCGAGGTTCTCCAAGCATGGACAGCCAAGGAGGACATAGGTGGATGCTGATCCTGATAATACTGATCTGTAGTCCTGTAGAGGATTTCCAGGCCTTATACTCCCCAGAATTCTGACATGTCGGACATAACCGGGGGTGTTGAAGCGTCAAGACTATCCTGATCCCTCCTCCTGCCAGGTTATCAATGCTCCTTGGCGCAGCCGCAACCGCTGCTGCGCTGCCAAACTTTCCGCCTTCCTGGGGCGCCGCGCCCCTACTCACCACCATACACGGATGCTTCATGATGTTACTGGAGGTCTCTTTTGCTTCGATTGTGGCTGCACATTGCGGCATCTGTTGGCATCTGTTTCCTGATGCCAAGCCAGTTTTTGTTGGTGGCTGTGTGCTTTGCTTCTGGAATCGAGATCTTGAGTCCACACTTGTTACGTTTCCAATACTTTGCGCATCCCTTGAACAGTCATAGCATTCCTTCCTGGCTCGTAGATCAGTCCTGGTTGTCACTGCTACCCATTGCATGGTAGGGACGGAGTACAGGCTTGCATGCCTCCAGCTGCCAATATTCAGCCACACTGACTGAGTCCCCACCGGAAATCATGACGCAGGGCCCTCAGATCGGGGTCCGCTTTGCCAACCCAAACTCCAAATAATTACTGGCCATGAAACAAGCGCCCATGTGACTGGGCTTTGGGTCCAGGCTGGGAGACATCAGAATTGTCAAGCAGGGTTGTTGTTTGAGGGTGCGCCGCTGAGCTAAGCAGCTTATGCCGCTTGTAAAACGCATACTCACATACTCGTCTTGCCTAAATTATCTCCCTGCTCTGCGCATGGGTATCAAAGCTTGCGAGGAAAAGCGGATGCTAGTCCTTGCTGAAGATGAGCGCGTGGGCACTGCCAAACGAGGATGGACTATGGGCCGCTAGCAGGCGGCTATGGCCACGGGTCCAGCTCGCTGTCGCATTGGATCTATCAAAACATGCAGGAGGAGAGTGGCCCCTTGCAGCAGCAGGTCATGCATCTTATTTACCCAGCAAATTGCAGTCGGCAAAGCAATAACAAGAGAAGCTGTAAAGATAATCATTGTGGTTTGGTCTTCATCATCATGGGCCGTTAGCTGCAGTAATGACTGATCTTGATAGAGGTGTTTTGTAGCGTGGCGAGGCAAGGTCTTTCATGGGCATGTTAAAGTGAGTTGGGCTTGCTCAACTGAAGAGTTCCCCTTCGTGGACTAAGAAGGTTGTCTTGATTTGCACGCACCAGCTGAATGCTCATCACAAAGCTGTCAGCCGCAACCTGCGGAGGCTTCAGAGCCATGAGTTTCAGTTATTCGACAAACGAGCCAGGGCCTAGAACAGTCTGTTGAGCTCCTGCATTGAACTCTAGCCGTGAGAAGCAGCCCATGTTCGGGACTCCCAGAGATGAGATCTAAACTGGAACGTGCGGCATCTGTTCATGACCTCTCCAGGCCTCGACTGCTTGTTTTGGTTCAAGCTGCCTGCCAACATTCTGAAAGCAACTCCAACCAGGAAAAGCACGCACGGCTTTCCAGGACATCTCAGCCGGGAAAGCGCAGTTCCCCCCAGACTTTGGGCCTCCACCAGAGGCGACGGTCTTTTTTGTTGGGACCAGTCAGCGCCTTGCAATCTGGAGTTTGTTCATCTATGACAACAGGTGGGGTTTCTCTGCTCCTGCCATGGGCTCCAATGTTGGTTGCCCGTTGTGGCAGGTTGTGGCAGGATGTTCCCGCTCTAGTGCCCCAAGAGTTGTAGCGACCACAGAACTAAAGCACAAAGATCGCGGCACAGCTAGCAAGCAATCCCTGATGAGCACTTCAAGTATTTAAATCTTCTGCTGCGTAGCTTGGCATTGCTGCAAGGACCCTCTCATTTTCCAGTCCTTGAAACATGTTCGCATGGCAACCATGAATTCCCGAAAGTCCCTCACTCTCAAAACACAGAAGCGTGCTGCTTTAAGTCCTGCCATGCTACACTTGTCGGGGTGGCCAGGTGGAAGATGGGATCCTTTCATAGTGCAGCCTCAAGGAATACATACCTGTGGTATATGCATCAAACGGCAACACCGAAATGTGGGATCCCCAGCCCTGTCACATTATGCTTAGCTCTATACTGGTCTTTGGTTAGCTAGGAATGAAGGAATGGACTCTTGTATTAGTTATATTAGCCCATATCTAAGCCATTATAGTAGTTTCCAATTTCTTTGGCCAGAATAGGGTATATATAGGATTTAGGGTTTAGGCTTTGCCCAGCTTTCTTTGAGGGGCTCAGGGGGTGCCAATCCGCAGGCGCAGACCCGAGACCTTCGACCCCTGCCCTTCGGCTACGGCTTCGGCTCTGGGACTATGGCCAAATGGCTGGCAAAGAAAGCCAAGGAGCTAGGAAAAGATGCAAAACACATGTGCTTCGATAGGTTGTGTAGTAGTCATCGGGGTTCCCTTCAAGCTAAGAATGTGGGTCTTCTGAAGGGACATGCAACCTAGAGTCCGCCATGGCGATTGCGGTTCTGAGTTTCCAGAATGTTGGGGGCTTGTGCCCTAATTTGGGACACTGTGCACGGAAGCTTGATGCTGGGGGTCTCTGGGTTTGTGGGCTCTTTCGAACTTCAGCAATCGTGCTGACTAGAGTGAAGTATGAGGTTGCATTTCCCAGTTTGAGCAGCTCTGTGGTGAAACACCCGAATTGGTGGGTTCCGTTCTCCGAGCCCGGTTTTGGTGTGGTAGCGGCCGGATCACGTGCAGGAAGTTTACGACGAGAGCCCAGAAGAGTTTGAGGGCATCCGCGCCTCACTGGAGTCCGTGCTGCACAGAGCCAATGCGTTTTCCACTTGTACAACAGGGTGTCCGCCTTGGTTGAGTCCTAGAATGCGCCACCTAGTTGGGATGCTTCAGGCAGCCTGCTGCCAGCCTGCATGTGGCTGAAAAGCGAGGACATGGCGCATTACATACCAAAGCCGTATTGTAGTTGGCTCTGGCTACTGAAAGAAATTGCGGGCTGGAATCCTGAAGGGTTCCTAGCCACACATGCGTGTTTCTCACAATGCAGGCAAAGAGTGCTCCTGGAACCTTCAACTTCCTTGTCATAGAGGCCACCAAACCTATAAAGGAGCCTTTGATTCGGAGAAACTGCTTTCATGAAATTTCAAGCTGAAGAGACATGCTTATGGCACTCAGGAGAGGGGCGGACGACGAGACCTGAGACCGATGGAAGTGATTCAGTGAAGTCGGGTATTCAGCAAGGGGCCCCCAAAAGCCTTGGAAGGATGACCAAATGATTTGGGTATTTTCGACAGCATTTTAGATAATATGTGTCCACAGCACTTAAGCTTTACTCAGTGTTGTGTTTCAGGACGTCGCAAGCGTTCGCAATCAGCGGTAGCTTGAGCCGATTTGGCAACAGCCCGCTCCAAAGGGGCGGCCCACATGCACCAAGAGCCCTTTGAAGAGGCCAACAGAGTCTTGTCCTACCATATACTGAATACCAGAACACATATCAAGGAGACAGAATGATCCACCATTGCGCTTCTGACAACTTCTGGGGTCAACCTCTCCACAGCTTGTACAGGGAGAGAAGAGTGCAGAGCGTTGTCAAGAGCCCGCGGGCTGTGCGATTGTGAAGATGTGCACCCTGGTTCAGACTTTAAGGAGTTTCGAACTATGATGCCTGACAAACGCCTCCAAAGATGGCATCTGCTGTCCTCCAGGTCAACGCCTTTGTTGCTTGTCAGGCGACCAATCTCGAATAGTTTTGATCGAAGATCTCAGAGGCACACAGGAAACTCCACAGGACCTTGATCCACGACCGTAACATCTCTCAGAAATGCAGACAAACACCAGCTCCACAGCACCCAGCTAAGTGCCAGTAGGCTCGCGGCACTTCTAGCCTACATGCGCTGCAATTCCAAAAGAATTGGGCAGGTCCAGCTGAACAAAGGTTTTGACAGACCTTTTCTCGTTAAGTCTACACCTTTGAGCCCCAGTCCAGCCCCAAACCACCCAAAGCCTATCGAGCCGCTGACCGATCTTGTGTCAGCATACCAGGGTCGGAACAAAGACCGGTCGGAAAGGCAAGGATGCTGTTTTCTAAGTGCAGGTGCAAGCTTTGACCGCATCTCTGGCTGCGGCGCGTTCGGAACTTCAAGCGGCAGCTGCAAGGAATCTTTGACTGTTTTTGTCACTTGGGGTCTGTGTCCAAGTAAAATGTGCGAGCGGTTGCAGTACATGGCTACTATGTGCCACGGCAAAAAACGCAGTGGGTTTCCATTTGCATGCAGCAATGAAGTAATATAGGCATACCCCAGGCAGTGCTAAATCTCACCTTCTAATTTTGCGGGAGCGCAGAATGAGAACTACAGATGGCAGACTCAACTTGGCTGAGGGTTGTAGAACGTTTCCATAGTTAAGTGTCCTTGTCTGTGGTAAGATATGGGATTCTGTAGTCAAGCCTGGCAGGCATTCTTAGCAGAATGGTCTGCTTTGCTGCTTCTTTCGGTCCAATACTGAATTTCCTTGATGGACTCTGCCCCCGGCAAGCTTTCAGTTACTCGTACTGCGGTTGCACGGAAATCCTGAATGCGTGTGGCTGCAACCAGAAAAGGTTGATATCACCCGTTCGAATCATTAGCCTGGCGGTGCCGACCAAACTCACAGCGGGCCACTTAAGATCCTGCACCCCTACTTGACAAGCGCAAGCCCACACTCAAACAGAACAGCAGATATAGTTGAAGTAGTACCGCATCCTCCAGTGGTGGGAATGCTTCCAATCGCAGTAATCCTCTACGTCAATTTGCGCAAAGGAGTTCCGAGCGGAGCAACCAGAAGGCTGGGAGATGCAGGGAATCACACTCAGAAGATCTGAGAAGGTTCCGCAACTGAGCGGGAACAAAAACCACAAGGCTAAGTCTAGACGTCCAATAACTTCTTTGACGTAAGATGCGGCCGCAAGAGTTCGCATCGCGAACAGAATTTGATTTGGACTGCAGGTTACATCGCTGTGGCTGGGGCATGTCCTGCGGCTTATATGAGCATGTTTCAAAAGCGTCAGATCCATGAGATTAGCCCAAAATTGCAGCAACTTCAAGCATTAGATGTGGGTTAATCTTGAGGATAGAACAGGACTTTTCAGCTGTGACCACATAATGTGATCTCCAGTGCGAGAGTCTTTTGTTGGAAGCAGGTGGCGCAGGAGACAGACGCTACTGCGGCGGCTGCCCCTGTGGTGCGCCTGCGCATCTTTGTAATCTTTCGGAGGTTGGGTTTTTAAAGACGCACGCAAATAGATGTGTAGAAGAGTGCCTGGAAGATGCGAGGTTGATAGCAATTTATACATGGATGAGAAGCTAGCAGGAACAGAAGGAATCTTCTGTGCTGCTGTTCTTGTGGGATCTCAAAATCAAGCCTTTAACCTGCTAAGAAGCAAGAATTTGGAATTTGGTGTGTGAAGAGCGCCCAGACCGAAAGCTTAGAGCGGAGACATCCTCTACACGGCGGAGTGCAGGATTACGTGCTATATTTGTACTGAGCTTATGCTTCCAGGCACCCTTGAAGAGCCAGGCAACATCTTATTCATCCGCTGCTGCTCAGGGGCTACCCCATGATCAAGACCGCACCGGGCCCACTCTGACAAGCTCGGCATTTACACAAGTATGTCTTCACGACGCAAACTCCAAACTTGGCGAGCCTTGCCATTCTCCATGCATGGAGCAGGGCCTTTGCTGTTGACGCAGGTACTTATGCGGTGCTTTAACGGCTGGTACCAGAGAGTTGCAAGTCGACGCGAGAAGCTCCTGAGGCCAAGATTTAAGAAGCGCGAGCTGAGCATTTCGTTGAGGATGTAGTTCTTGAGCGTGCGGATGTCTCTTCTTTACAGGTACCCCTTTAAAGCAACTACTTGTGATGGCACTTGAGATCACAAGTTGCAAGTCACTACGGCTCCAACCAAGAACCATATCAGGGGTGTCGTGCACTGTGATCCTTTGCCGGGAGTCGGAAGGCAAGCAGCCTAGGTTTTGAAGGAGATGACCTTTGTTTTGAGACAAAACAAGCTTCCTTATCTTCACCACATCCGCTTCCTCCATCAAGTACCTAAGTTGTACCAGGCGTGTGCTGAGCTCATGGGCCGCATCGGCACACGCTGCCCGTGCGTCGAGAGAACTTTCCGGAGATGGAGGACTGTTCAACGGCAAGGTCGGTGCTAGAAAAAGAGGAAAGCCTCACAGCCAAACCACCAACTCCGCGGGCAGTCTGCAGGCATACACATCGGTTTTGTTCGGAGTCGGCTGTGCCAGGCCAAGTAAGAATTGGCAACTGGAGCACTCGTTTTCTGTTCCATTGGGTTTGTGGTCGGGTCCGATGCTTGCATCGGCGTAAAGTCTTTTCACAATACACGTGCTGTACAACAAGAGAGACCGTAATTGAGGCCCAAGGGCACCATCAGGGCCTTTTGTGAGGGCGATTCCGGACTTCAAATCATCCCGGCTACACCTCCTCGTTTGATTGAAGAGCATACTGTCACACCTTCAGCAAATTCTGAAGGAGATCCGTCTCTCCCAACCCTCGCAGATCCCCTTAACATCCCTTAACTGTTGAAACCCTCCGCTGGCATGGGATTTGTATGGCAGGACCCCAACCTCCTGGTCCGCTGTCTGAGCCACCGTTTGAACTCACTTCCAAGATCGCCGAGCAACTAGGCTGTCAATTGCACATGTCAGGCTCGGCAGGATTCCGATTGCCTGCCAGTCACAACATGGTAGTCTCAAATCTTAGCGGTCTAGTTGTCGGGATCCACACCAAAAACACTAGGTTTGAGGTGCCCGCAAAACGCTCAACCGTGCGTCGTAATTTATAAAATGGCCTAGTGATGCAGATCTTCCCCCTGTGCCCACCCATCACTCAGCTTCAAAAATACGAGAGCGCATGAGGCAGTTTCCTGACTGGTCATCGTCAGGTCAGGTGTCAAAGTCGATGTCCCCTGGTTATGTCGCAAGAAAGGAAGCGCGCTTTGTTCAACAAGGGGCCCGGAAAGTTGGCATTCACACCGCAATGCAGATTGCTTCCGTATCCTCCATCCTGTGCGCTCCTCTGGAGCGGTCCCCTTGGTTTTGCTCAACCTGCCTCCCAAGCTAACCCATCACCAAACTCCCCCAACACCCACCCCAAACCAATTAAAAGCCAACCCGGCAAGTGCATCCATAGGCCCAACCCTCAAAACCCCAGACCCAGTCTCTGGGGTCGAAGGGTTTACGGGTCATTCAGGATTGTTTGAGACTTCAGGGGAGGTAGGTAGGAGAGCTTAGCGAGTCCCAGGCTCGAAACGCAGCTGGTGGCGCTGCAGAAGAAGGAGGCCAAGCTGCTGATAGCAATGGTTCAGGATGTGAGCTGCGCCCTTCTTGAGATTTCGCCTGGAATTAGGAAGTAGGGCTTGCAGTGGGAATATTATACGTGAGGACCATAGAATATTGTTGCGGTTTTTGTTTGGCGATTGAGGAATAGGGCCTTTTGGGCTTCCACGACGTATGGATTCTTTGGTTGTCGAAGCATTCCCAAATCCCATATAGACGCTTTCTTCCTCTACAGTTGGCCGTGACAGGCATAAGAAAAAGGAAGTGGTCACTGGCTGTCATTCCCTCCTTAAGTATCACAAGCTGTCCTTGCATGATCTGAGAGGCTTGCGGTAGTTGGAACTGTCACCATGGGAACCCTTCTCATCAGACCATGTCATACCCAGTACTACAACGTGCTAGGCTGATACGCGTCCGCGTGTGCCATCCACGTCTTCACCCCCGACCCAAGCTCCAAAAGCCAAACCCCGTAATCTTAACCTCGGAGCCCTGAACCGGAGACCTCAAGTTTCTGAAAGAACCCTCCAAGCAAGTCCTACTGCCAGGCTGGTGCACGTGAAGCGGCTGTCGACTCGAGTTGACACCCGCTTGGACAAGAGGGGGTGGAGTATTTTTTTTAATCGTAATCATGGGGTTTGGCGTCTCGAATTTGGATGTTGGGCGTTGGTTTGGCGATTTTTGTTGGGGCTCAAGATACTTTCCTTCTGAAGAAGAGCAGGCTATCCTAGCTGTCTAGCTTTGACATACCTGCAGAATTCTTCAGTCCGATCACAAAACTCTGGCCTTTGGAAACCTTCCCTCCCTGCAGCTCATCGACTGTCTGCGGCATTGGCAGGCACTCCTAGAACCTACTTTAAATTACTACTAGTATTACTACTCTTATTACTGTTACCATTACTGTCACAACTACTGTTATTCTTATTATCACTATTACTATTACTATTACTATTACTATTACTATTGCTTATACTACTATTACTATTGTTATTTCGCTATTATTATTCGTTGGGCAACGAGTTTCTGAGGCCTGGCCGTGGAGCAGCTGGCACTGCTGCGCTTCTTCGAGCGCCGGGAGCTGGCACTCTCCAAGGCCAAAACGCGCCGCGTAGGAACCCGTAGAAAGAGAGGAAAGCACCCGCAGAAGGATCAAAATTGTGTGGTTCTGAAAAACAATTCTGGTCCGTTTTTACTCTTCTCTACCAGAAGGATCTCCGCATTTGGGAAGAGGCCCTAAGTCTGACTCCCAACACTGGGCAACCGGGTAACCTGCAAGTCAGCTCTGGCCACTGGCAAGGGCGATCAAAGTGGGCGTTGATACAAGTTCATCTCGCATATCGGGTCGCAGAAGATCCCCAGCAACTGTTGCGTCCAGGCCTTCGCTGGCCTGCTTGGGGAGCGTCTGCAGGAGCTGCAGGGCCCAAGTGCCAAGCGCAGGGTTCCAGAAAATTGGATCCCCACGGTGCACAAAACTCAATCCCAGGAAAAGGATTCCTGTTAGATTGCGTAGTCCCAACCGTACCCAGAGCGGCTCAGTGTTTGTTGTGCAACAAAAAGCCGATCTTCCCAGGACTTTTTGGCCAACGTGCTCAGAGAGTGGCGTCGGCCAGACATGCTTGGTCTCTGGCCGTCGTTCTGGAGGTCAAATTCGGTGAGGAATCCTTAATTTTTGGGTATACTTCCGGGTTTGCAAATGCGTTCGCCTTGACACCTTGGCTTCCAGCAAGCAGAACAGAATCAAAGCCAAAGGGTATGTGATCCTCATTTTCAGCATCCTGTCACACCCGCGAGAATTGTGAGAAAGAGGGCAGCATCTCCTCCGGCACATACTCGCGTCTTGATCCAGACATGGCAGGCCATTGCGCCGACAGAAGCTCTTCAGGCTGGAAGTTCGCAGGGTCAATTCAATCGGGCGCTGGGAAGTGGAGAAGGTGGATTATGCGTGCCCCTCCAGGCATGATGATTTGTGCAGATGCGTTTGGCAAGGTAGTGCTATGCCTGAGCAAGGCCCAAGACCTTGCCAAAGGCTCCAGCTGCTCCATACGACTGTACTCTCCTTGCAGGGGACGGCGACCGCAGCCCCCTTCCGCAAGTGTCAGTGCAGTTTGAAGCACAGCTTCAGCCTCAGCAGGTTGCATGATGCATCTTAGATGCCTGAATGCTCCAGCAGTCTCAGGTTTCAGGGCTTTTGCTTGTGGGGTCACCAGCATGATAGCGAAAGCATTTAAGTGGGAGTAGCTGTTTGCACGAACGGCCAATGCAACGCATCGTGCGTCACGATGTGCGATTTGGTTTGTCTTGGAGTGCCTTACAGCCTCAGATTCTCATGTGCTTCATTGTGCTTCTGCGCATGCTTTCCAAGTGCACGAGCTCAGGATCCAAGCAACCGCGGCGACACTCGAGCTGCACGGGCCACAGCCAAGGGCACCACCCTCCAGGGGCCAAAGTTCTAAATGCGATAGCTGAGCAGCCCTGAACCTTTGAGAGCCTCTACTGTACTATGTGTGTCCCGTAATCCAGCTAGCTGCTTTGCGCCACAACGGGAAGCTAAGGGGTGACCGATACATCAGCAGCCGGCAGACATCCAAGCCCGAGCCCCAGGGACCAATCGACAGGGGCCGAAGTAGAACCATGGTGTGAAACACACAAACAGCCTCAGCCAGTACCTGTGGCTGCAGGGGTTTCATGCTGAAGCAAAAGCCTCTGCCTCACTCCTGTTCCCGAACAAACGTATGTCACCATGAGATGCGGTTCGAGCTCTGTGTCTCACTATATCCAAACAGCAGCTCCCATTGCCATGCCCAGAAGTACACTTGTTTTTGTTTGAACGTCTCCCAAAGACATGACCACAGGCGGTCAATGCAAAACCCCACCGTACAAGCACACAGTACAACCACTCGAAATTGCATCCACCGCATGTACTCAGAACATAAATGTGGGGCTTGCACGGTTCCTGTATCTAACAGCTGTACATGCAGAATGCTGAGCTAAGTGCGCAAATGCCCGTTTTATAATCGTAGTAGCTGAGTAGGTAACCTTTAGCCCCTTGGGGCCTAGACAATCCTACAATAACTAGAATTTAGGTAATCCCTTTTTGGGGCCAGGGAACTCACCAACTGTAGTTAGATGATCCTCGTAACTAGCACGCTGCGCCCTGAACCAGCAAAATTGCGACTCTGCCCGCAGCCCGCACACCCCACGCCGAAACACCAAACAAGCCCTGCAGCCCGAGACGCCCAAAATACGCAACCCTCAACACTAAGCACCTGCGGGCATTTCTTCAATCTAGTTCAATCTAGAGAAGGCAAACACACTTTTGACAATCCTGCTTCACTAAGTACCAACCAAGGGCACCCCTTTCTGATCCAAACGCCAAACCCAAACCTGATAATTCCTGGCCTCGTAAAAAAAGAGGCCCATGGTTTTGAGAAGCCCACGAGCGTTCAGGAGCAGCACGGGAGCTGCAGCTGCTGCCTGGGATCGATACCATGAAGCCGCTTTGCATCAAGAAGGGTCAGGGTTCAGGGAGTGGATTGGGTTAACATTCACATAGGGGCTTAGGCAATTTGAATTTGGCCGTGAGGCTATTGTGTGTTCCAGCAGGGTTGAGGATCATCTTTGTCTGCTGTGCCTCTCAGATTTCTGAGGGCCTTTGCGTGGCTTGATGCTTATCGGAACCCGGCCACGGGTAGAAGCTAAGCAAAACAAGCAATGGCCCTGGCAGCCAGAACTCCTAGCACCCACGAACTCCTCCAGATCATCAATGGAATGATCTCTTGTTGCCCTTCCCCTGAGGTGCTAGCACCGAGGAACCCGACCAACCCTAAATGATAAAGCAGAAACGCTGGACCCCCTTGCCATCAGCCCAGATGGACATGGACAGCGAACCAGAGCTGTAGAGCGGAGCTGGACAAACAACGATCGCAGCTGCATTTCAGATCGCACATGCGCATGTTCATAAAAGGGATGGTGTTCTCTGTGATGTAACCACGGCAGTCCATGAGGGAGGCATACCTGCGTCTGAGCAGCTTACAAGTACACGGCAAGTACACGGCAATATAGGCAAGTCCCGAATGATGCTAATTGGTGGCTCAAGCTGGATTGGGCTGGTGGCTTCAGTGCATTTCAGTGCCATGATTTGGCGACAAGGATCATGACATGTGTCCTGCTTCGAGCGACATATCTGTAATGTGCGACCGTGCCCTCAGCAGTATCCCAAGTTCAGAAATCAGCAATGTGTCACTTGCCGCCATGGTCAGACGAACAAGAAACTGGCACACAAATGCACTCATGTTTGGAGACATCGGCAGATCAAACAAATGATTCTCAGTCCTGGAAGGTTGGCTTGCCGAAAGAACTCACCGACTCCTCAGCTTTGACACAACTAGCCTCATGCAGCCCCTGGCTAATGCAGAGAGTACTCTTGCTGGCATTGCATCATGCATTCTTTCTAGTACGGCTGCTGATCTACTCCGACATTCCCGGACAGTTGCAGCGTAAGAAGTACATTGCTTCTAGATTCTAGCACATGGAGCATGCTGCAGCTTTCGCGTGCGATGGCTTTGTCTTGGTCCGCGGTGTGGTGGATCTGGCAAAGCTGGAGGCATTGAGCAAAGCGCGCCACTGGAATGTTAATGCTGAAAATAGTGATAGGGCTCGAGTAGTAGTGGCACTGCCAAAACAGATGATATTCACACAGACAGCGGCTGATATGCTCCCTGCTGCTGGTGATGCAACTGGTGCCGGCTCCGTGTTGCTGGCTGTAGTGGTGGGCTGCTGTCGTTGGTGGTGCTGCTGTCGCTGCCGCCACCGATGCTGCTGGTGATGATGCCAATCGTCATACTTGCATTGTTTCTCTGTGCTTCACCACTCCTAGTACTATGACCATTGTTGGACTACAACATGTTGTACTGAATATTTGCTCTTACAGTTGGGCTTTAGAGTCTGAAAGGGCGGACAAGCGAGTGTACCATCTAGGCGGCCCTCCCCAATTTTAGATGCCACCTTGCGGTCTGCAAATTGACTGCAATGCTAGCAACATCAAAGGTTGAGTAGTCTCTTGGCAACAATCACGACAGTTTGTAATGACGAAGATGACGGTAGTGATGATGATGATGATGATGATGGAGATGATTTGCTACTGGTATCATCTCTGTCAAAAGCTCTGCAAATCATGACGTCGTTCGCTGTTTGTCTTTGTGTTGATTGCCCAGGGCATCAAGTCACAGCAGGATGAGCCAGCAAGAGCATGAAACTTCCCATGCCCAGCCTGTTTGGGTGATCTCGGCATGAGCTCCGGTAGTCGCTTCGTGCTGGCTGCATCTTGGCCTTAGTTTGCACGAAACTCCAGGGTCTAAATCCTGCTTTCGCATAAAGACGCTTCCTTCATGCTCACATCTGCAAACCCTGAGCTCTGAAATTTGTTTGATGCGAAAGCTTCACCAGGCTCTGAAAGAGGAGCTCCAGGCCTTGACCATTCGCATCGCCACGGAGCGAGGTGCCTTGACAGAACCTTCAGAATTCATGCTCTGTTGTAGAGGCAGTTGGCTTCGTGGAGCCTTTTGTCACATTAATGTCCAAACTCATCGGTTGTGGAAGGCGGCAGGTGCCCACACAGGCTGCAATATGTCTCCTGTAGTCTGCAAAGTCAGTATGGGGATTTGGGGAGGATGGGCAAGTTTGCCTGTGGGATTGCTTGATTAAGCACGACAATCCCCGACATGGTCTTGAGGATCTTGGCTTGAAGCCACTGTACTAGCGAGACAATAAAATATATAGCAATGATGCAGAATGAGCTTCATCCAAACGAGTCTCAGGTTTGGGTCCCGTTCAGGGAGGCTTCGACACTGCAGTCGCCGATCTGGAGGTGCCCAACTCGGAGTGGGAGGGAGTGAATCTCTACAATGACAGCTATTTATTGCTTGAGATATATAGATACATACATATATATATATGTATATATCATATGCACATACTGTACCCAGGCTGAGCAACTTTTAGAATGCTGAAAACACGGGTACTTACATAGGAAAGGGGTTTAGTTGGGTTGCAGGGAAGGGTCACCATGGGGGGCCATGCAAGGACCATTGCGAAATGTCCAGCACCTCCAAACCACTGGCAGAGCGTTTGCTGCGATTCTTGGTGATGGATCAATTGTCAGCTGGGGTGACCCTAACCTGGGTGGTGATAGCAGTTCCGTCCAGGAAAAGCTGAGACATGCGCAGCAAATCCAGGCCACTTCCGCCGCGTTTGCAGCCATTCTGGACAACTGCTGCGTTGTGACGTGGGGTCACCCGGATCCGGGTTGTGATAGCAGCAACGTCCAAGGACAGCTGAGGAACGTGCAGCAGATACAAGCGCACAGTTCTGCTTTCGCCGCAGGTCTGAGGAGCGACTTTATCGTGACTTGGGGTTGTAACGGTGATGGCAGCCACGTCCAGGAGCAGCTGAGAAGCGTGCGTCAGGCTCAAAGCAGCGGCGGAGCGTTTGCCGCCATTCTGCGTGACAGTGGTTGTCTGGGGCAACCCTGACCTAGGTGGTGATTATTGTGCCGTGCAGGCACAACTGACAGACGTGCAGAGCGCCTGCATTTGCGGCCATTTGTGATAGATCAATGGTGACCTGGGGTGTGCAGTGTGAGGTGCCTGGACAAGGCGGTGACAGCAGCAGAGTGCAAAGCAAGCTCCGGAACGTACAACGATCCAAGCCAGTGACTATGCATTCGCAGAAGTTCTCGGGGATGGATCTGTTGTGACTTGGGGTGGACCTTTCTGTGGCGGTGATAGCAGCCATGTCCAGGAGCAGCTGACAAGCGTAAAGCAGATCGCAAGTAACCAGTTTGCGCTCGGTGCAATCTTGTCAGATGGATTTGCTGTCACATGGGGTGAACCTTTTCATGGCTGTGATGCCATGGCTCAATGCGAGCAGCTGAAGGAAGTAGAGCAATTCCAAGCTACCCGTGGTGCTTGCGCGGCAGTTTTGGCAGATGGATCTGCTGTAGCTTGGGGGGACCCCGGGTGTGGCGGAGATGTTAGTGCCGTGCAGGGGCGGCTGAGGAACGTAGAGTGCATGCAAGCTAGCGCCAGAGTGTTTGCTGCAGCTCTTCATGACGGATCTGTTGTGACCTGGGTAGACCCAAACATGGGCGGCGACAGTGCAGCAGTCCAGGAACAATTGCAGCCGGAACAAGTAGAATGAAGCGCCGGCGAGTGGCGCGAGGCACTGGATTTTTGAACACGTCCACGTAAGGCGAAGAGACGTGCCTCTGGAAATTTGTTCTGTCACATCTCTGTGATTTTGCGTGCAGAAGTTTTTCAGGGCTCTTCAAAAACAGGTCTGGTTTGTGAGATACCGTGAGTCAAGGGAAGAGGCACTGGCCTTTCCTTTCCAGCGGCAGAGCGCTGGAGAGTTCTCAGAAGTGTGACAGGCTGGCAGTTGAGTCGAGGGCAGGATATGAGCCAGGACTTTATGCATCAGGCCCAGGCCCTCAGAGTTCCTCACCCGCGTTTACGGGCAGCGAGCATGAGTTTTGACACAGAACAGGCTAACCAAAGGTTGCTAAAGCATCGCATCAGCTTGTTTGAATGCAACGGCCTGGGCAATCAAATTGAGGTGGGCAGCATGCAGTGTCGTTGGTTTTTTACAAGTCGCGGCGGGGTTGTGCTGGCACCTGGCATATAGGTTGTGATTTATGACTGCCATGGTTGAGGGAAAGGGAGGGCAAGCCAAAGCCGAAGTTGTAAGACAGAGGCCGCAGATCCCGGCTTTGGTGCGGCGCTGCACCAGGCAACAGCTTTGCAAAATTGCACAAGATCCTGTTCATCCCAAAATTGTACTGTCCTAGACAATCCAATCCTACATCCATGCGCGGCGCTGCTCATAACCAAATAGCCATGTTCAGTTCCATGACTCGTGAACGGGGACCGCAATGCCGCAGTTCAGGTCCTGAACATGCCTGGCGACCTGCATTGGGCACAAAGCCTCTCATCAGCTATTGAAGCAGCTCACCTTTGGCATCCGGTCCAAGACCTCTGCAGGGACCGATAGAACCTGTTGGGCAGTTTCTGCTTTTGTTCAAGTGTTGTCGGCACTTGCCGGAACGTGTGGTAAACCTCTAATAATATACATGTTCTCATCCGCCCAGACTGTACCAGCTGGGAAGATGCTGGCAAAAAGCCCCAGGGCTAATCTGGGAGGCAGAATCCCTGTATGGTCATTGTGCTCGCGCAGGCCATGGCCCTGACCCCCGCCATTGCGGCGCTGTGGCGCAGCCCGGGGTTGCTAGCTGCAGTTCACAATCTCACAGGCAAGGATGCCTCGATCTCAGCCGTTTTCCCATCAGCACAATGGTCATCCCGGTGTCTGATACTGCTTTAGTCATGAAATTTGAGATGCTGTCTGTTGGCTGTCTAGTAGTCTAGTGCCTGCACTCAACCTTTTTCCTTTTGGGTGCAGGTTGGAGATCTGTGGCTGCCCATCCCATCTTCAACATACGGCCAAAGTCGCCGAGCGCACGGGAGCTGAATTACGGCCGGGGATGGGGACGGTGGACGCTGTACAACCCGTATGTTCTGAGATCAGGGCAAGCAGCGCATTCAGACTTGGGAACTCAAAGAGCTGACAGGTCCTTGGGATGTACTTGGGTGCATCACGCAATCGAGAAGTAGACGTGAGTGGCAGCACAGAAATGTCTATCCGCTCGGCGGATGCGTCACGCGCTTTTGCCTGTGGCAGCCAAGTAGTGTCAAAGGGCTGTTTTTGCCTCACGCCGCTGAGGAGTTATACTAAGTTTTGCCTGTCCCATGCAGGTGCCATTTGCTTAACTGATAAGATCAGCTGTGGCCAGCTACCCTAGTCAACAGATTTCTCAGCAGCACTACATTCAAGCCTGATACCGCCGAACCCTACACCGCAAATCGTCGAACCGGCCCCCGGCGAGCCAGTCCAAAATGCCAAAGACAGAGAATGCCAAGCAGCCGAGAATTCCTGAACCGTCGCAGATCCGTTGCAAAAAAGGGGCAGCGCACACCTTACAATCTATGCCACTTGTGCAACCGGCAGTAGCCGCATCCTGAGCCAGGGCTTCCAGGAGTACTAAATTGCAGAGTCCAAAAAACCCTGAAGGCTGAAGCTTAAGCGTTAGACCTGATGAATTCCATGCGCTGCGCTTGGCTGCGCGATTTGGAGGCCTCCACCAAGATCCTGCCTTTTGGGGCGAGGCAGCGGTGGGATTACGTGACCAACCGCACTTCTCAGTACAGAATCTATGTAGCCATAATCGTAAATCTAAGTCACACCTCAACATCCTGTAGGCCTGTGATGTGAAGGTGTTCGAACTTTCAGAGGAATTCTAGGATAAGTTTGCGGTTGATAGGCACGGGGTAAGGTTTGGCAGGATTCCGCCACAGCCCCAGCACTGAAGCGTCAGTGAATGACCAATGATGCTTGGATACCTTGGGCTTGCGCATTGGCAACATTAGCAAGAGTGCAATGACATAGGTGCACGTAGGTTTGCGAGTTGGGTGCTCCTCACAGACGCTAAACTCTGACACAGGCGGCCTCGGAAATCGATGTTGTTGCTGCATGGCTCCCGCTGGTCAGAGTCTCGCAAGAGCCGCTTGGCTCGCTCTTTCGACACGCATGTGACTTTTCTGGCATGCACAAGAGTAGCATTGATCCCTACCCATTGTCGGACTGCGCAAGGCCTCTTCCTAAACGGTGGGAGTGTTTGAGGAAAATCGGCATGGGAGGCTCATAAGGTTTACTACACAACTAGCAGTCCAGCAGCAGCAGCAGCAGGAGGAGGAGGTAGAAAGTAGTAGTTCGCAAATAGTGGGAAATGCAAGTAGTAGTAGCAGAAACAGTGGCAGTAAGAAGAAGGAGAAGAGAAAGTAACAGTGGTAGTAAAGATGGTAACACTAGTCTTACTACTAGTAGTAATGCATGTATGTATGTCGCAGTACTGAGTGGTATCATTTATCGACCTCACATGAAAGCTAATAGCGGCATCGAGCGCACGTTGGGAAATTCTTTCCTAGGTTCAGTGAGTCAGAGAGCCTCGTGTTCAGTGACATGAGCAAGGATCTGCAAGAGATGTGAATCAACAAACAAAACATTGCAGCATTCGGCATGCATTCGCATAATTGAAGCAACCTTATCTTTGCAAGAGAACCTGGGTCACATGCCATGTCGTTGACATAACTGTACACTTCAGTGGACCAACGTTTCCTGGGCCGACCTCAGCTGCGGGCGGCTTCTAACCACAAAATGTCCATCTTTAAAGGCGCATATTCACATCACGTCTTGTGACATTAAACCGGCTTCGCGTCAAAGCGACATCATTTGCCTGTACTGCATGGTTCGTGACAGCATATGTACTCCTGCTCGGGCATTGGAAACTTGGTTGATGGACCAGTGGGGTATGACAAGAATTTGTTCTTCAGCTGGAAGAAGCTGGACCTGATTCCACCGCGCTGCGAAGTGTCAAGCCTGACGGCATCGACATCTCCTGCACGTCTTCTATGGTGTATGTGGGAGCGTGTTGTCTGCCTCATGGGACATCACTACAAATTTTGTCGGCGCTTGGGTATGGCAGGCAGGGGCAATCTTCCAAATAGAGATGCGGATTTATAAGGCTGGTATCGTCTCCGAGCTGTTATACTGCTTGCACACTGCCTGGCTCAACAAAGCCCATCTGAAACAAGTTGGGGCCGAGCACGACCATTAGGTCAGACTAGGAGCCGCCGTCAGGTCGTACTAGGAAGAGAGTCAGGTTGAAATCATGGGGAATCAAAGGGGTTCTTAAAGCCGCGCTCTGCTACAGTACTACTTAATTATCTCCACCCCTCATTGATCAAGGACTAATTACCATGACAGTTTCAGGCGGTCACGCAAGCTGTGTTTTACGCACAGCTGAGAAGCGCATCGCCCTAATCGTCTAGTAGTGTAAAACATCTTACGGTGGTAGCTGCAGCAAAGCGACAGCTAGACTGTTGCCGCTCACCAGGAATGGGACACTTCAGCTGATTCGCGGCTCACACAAGACGCTCGTCTCTGAACTGCTTCGTACTTCGTGGCGCATCTGAAATTCAAATTCTGTAAAGAAGCCTGGGCGTGAAAAGCCCCAAGCCTCCGCTCTGGTGAGGTTCCAGTTTGATTCAAACCTTACTCTGGATTGCATGTGAACCTTACCCAGTTAGGCTATCAACCATCCAGAGCTGTTTTTCAGAAGAACTTAAACACCTCCCTGGATGAGCCCTATGCATGCCGAGTCTCTCACGCTGCGCTTTCAATGTTTCATGTGGGCATTGCTTCATGTGCATTACAAGTTGGCCACTCAGTCTTTGTGAAATCGGGCATTGCGAGCGATTTCTGCCCTAAGAACGAAGTGCCAGCTCAACAAGGGAATGCTGAAAGTCTTCAGCGAAGGGCCCGATCCAGCAATCTGAGGAATCCGGGCCTGTATCGCCACTGCTTGTCTCCTGATGGAGCACTGGCGCCTTTCATCCCAGAGGTGGGCACCAGGCTTCATTCAGGTTTCTCTCTAGCCCCTAATCTGTGCTTCGGGCAGGTCGCACTCAGCACTACGCGAAGCGTCACAGCTTGGGGCATGTGCTTGTGAGAGGTCCGACTAGGATGTGACAGCGTTTCTGCGTAAACTCTCTAAAGGCCTGGGACCTAGCCTTGCGACCCAGAACCTTTAGTGTTGAAGTCGCAAGTCTTTGCCGAAACACTCACAGCCAAATGCTCCAGCAAGAACAGGATGAATAAAGTGATGCCCTCTTTTGACAGGGAACAACAGGAATGTGAATGTCCTTTCTTTTAAATTACTTTGAGGACACCTCGTGTTTGTCTTGTTCAGACCCTAATGTATCCTGGGACGATGTGAGGATATAGACTTGTGATTGAATGACTTTGGGGTTCAAGATGTTGGGCTTGTTGTTTCAGGCTTTGCGAGGTCCAAAGCAAGTAGTTCTGCTAGGTTTGGGATTAAGGCCGAGGATTTTGGCCGAAGCAACTTTCAAACGGCCCGTGCCCCTCGCATGGTGAGTCCCCATCGATGATACTGGATCTGGGTTTATCCCTCTACATGCATGCATGTCGTATTAGGTCTTGGCATAGAATGTGGGATCTGAAGGGGGCATTTGTTCGGGGTCTACTCAGGCATTGCGAAGCAGAAGCGGAGGCCAAAATCTGTTTGGGAAAAGCTTTGAATCTGCAGAGAAGGGAGGGCTTATCCCCCTGAGACAGGAAGCCTTGCCCTGTGGCGAACGTGCAGCAGCTTAGCACAGGGTTGCTGGCTAGAGCTTTGGGTGTTTGACGTAGCTACTAGACAGATACTGAAGTGAGAAACAAGGACAAGGGTTTTTAGATTGTGTAGTCTGTTCTCGGAGCGTCTTGAGTTTTTGCTCCATTTCTTTACAGCACCTCATAAAAGCCTGGGTTGTGCTGCCAGCCGAGATCAGGAAGAGCGAGGCTTCACAGCCTGTGTAATGAGAATAGCAAGGCCTGTATAAGGTCGCGCCTGGTGCTTGAGGTCTCAGGGTCTAGGATTTCCTCAATGATATGTGGCCTCATCAGCTTCTAATTCTAGTGGACACTGGAGCCAGCATGTTGGATTGGTGCGACGGCAAAGCCATCAAAAAGAGGCTCCGCGATTGGATGATGCATGAGATGAACACCAATGATAGTCATCAACACCTTACTGACATCAGATTTCTGCCACAACTCCAGAAGGCGCGTCCCAAAATCCTGAGATATTTTGAAGATTTCTGATGGCACAGCCTTCTTTGGGTATCTTTCTCAGGTGTTTTGGCTGTTCTGGAGCCTGGAGATGCAGTTTTCTTCTCACAGCGCACAGCCGCGCGGCTGGTGGTTTGGGAGCTCGGGGAGGGAAGCCATAGGGATTCCGGGACCATGGCTGATAAAGTGTGGCATATGTATGTGTATATCTAGCACGCGTACGTACATATACATATACATATATCTGTATTGTTGACAAACAGGCACGGGTGGGATGTACAGTGGAGAGAGAAAGAGCGGAAGAGATAGAGAGGTGTGCGGGTCTGAAGGGTCCAGACTGGATCTCCCAGTGGTCTGTTTTTCACCTTTGGGGGCATAAGCTCCTCACGCACTTACCATCCCAGAAGAAGGGGGATACTGTGTGTAGGCCTTTTCAACGAAGACAGGCCTTCAAGCCCTATCATGGCTTCTTCTGTTAGAGCCTGTCATCTCTTGTCAAGTTGACGATTGAGGCTATTAGAGGGCCTGAATCCTGAAGCCATCCTTTGATTATTGCGTTACTCTTGAAATGTCAGGAGGGCGAGCTCAAGAGTCCTTGCAGACCAGCACGAAACCAGTGCGCTAGCCGAACATGGCCACACTCCAGACGAAAGGGCTTCGCAGGTTCGTCTCTGACTTTCTTGGGTTTGATAGAAGACGCTTGCCACGTAGAAATTTATTCCTTGGCGGCGCACAGACCACGAAGCCAAGCTGCAGGTCCATGGAGGCTGCGGGCCCAACAAGTCCAGAAGCGTGCGATGGGCAGTGGACTTGAGGCGCTGGGGTCCATCCTGCAAGTTCTATTTTCAATTGGATTGAAGAAGCCCAAGCCGCAGCAAGCGTGGGAATGAGTCCAAGCTTTCATTCATAAAACTCTACGGGGATAAGACTTCCTAAATGGCTGCACGAACAACGGCAAGAATCGAGGAGAGCAATTGTGCAAACTCACTCCTGTCCAAATTGACGACTGAAGCCACAAATTTCTTTAGCTCCTGCTTGGCCGGCTACCATCGAATTTGAAGTTCAGTAGGCTTTGGCCTCACCTTAGGCGTTAACGTCCGCGTTGCTTGCTAGTAAGCTCCGGCTTGGCCAGCCATTAGTGGATTTCGAGTTGCCCTCCACGTTGCTGTTAGGGACTTGGAGCCTGGGACCGTGTGGCTGGCTGTGTCTTTGCATCATGTTTGCCGTGCTTCGCACGAACGGCATTATGTTGGTGAGTTTTGATGGTGTTGCTGGCTGTTTTACTCAACATGGGCAAGCCCAACCACTTCAACCATACACATGTGAGTTAGGCCCAGACAAGAACTTTTCGCATCGATCCAGAGCAGTAGCTAAATTGAACCCTCTGCAAAGCTGGCTTTTTTTAGGAGATGACGGCAGCGGCCCCTCCATGTCACCTGGTTCGTTCTTGTCAAGCTTTGGGGCAAGGCTGCGCAACGCTACCTGTGAAGCTCAAAGACAGCCAACACAGCCATCAGGTGGCAAAGCCACGACATGCCCAATTTCCTCACGGGGCAGCACGACACTGTCAAACTGCAGCTCGGCAAGGTCCTAAAATCAACATGAAACATCCCCACCCAAGGCGTTCCTTGCATCTAGATTTTTACGAGTGCTTGACTTCGAGCATTTGCTGGCAGGGCTTGTTGAAGGACTCCACCTGCATACAGCTACTTCCGCTCTATGAACTAGAATTTAAAGATCTTTAACCGGAGCTTGAGACAGCAAAGGGCCATGGTGTATGGAAGAACCCTTACCGCGTCCCACCCTTGTCTTTGGTCTTAGTTGGGTACAAGTCCTGCCATCAACCATTGAAGCCTTGACCCCGCCCGCGGACATATCCTGTCATAATCTTTAAGCTTTGCAGCTTGGTATCAGAAGCCCAAGTCATATGACATGCCAACTTTGAAGCTGACAGCCCACAAAGCCTCCAGCACAAGCCAAGGTCACCAGGCATGGCACCAGATGCAACCTTAAAGCACGTAGGTCAAAACATGACACAGCCAAGCTGGACTGCAAAGATAATATTCCCACCGTCAAATGTGCCTATCATCTGCACCTTTTACTCTGCAACGCTTAGCATTGCAGCAGCTACGCAGAAAGGTGGGATGCTGACCTGGGAGACCAGGATGTTGACGCAAACTGGCAGCAAGTCAGGATCTAGGGTGGGCTTGAGGTATGGTCGGACCCTTGTCTAGTTCAGCCCATGGTGCCCTCCGCTACAATGCTTCAGCCTTTGAAAACTTCGGGTGTCAGGCCTGAATAAGCCAGGAAAAGCCAAAGAGCACCAAGGGGTGCAAAATTCCGGTTTCTCACAGTTGCCTAGAGGCAGGAGCAGCTTTTCGAGTCTGAGGGTCTGTCTGGACACGGCGTTTGAATTGGAGGTTTGGGATCCGGAATTTTAGCAAAGGGGTGGGGGCACGTTAATGTTGTAAAGTTCGGGCCTCAACGCAAAGACTTGAGGCAATGCTGCCGTGCGGGTTCTGGGAGTTTTTCTATGGTTTCCTCTTTTGTTGGAAGCTGTTTAACTTGACATAACTTGACTGATCTTGGCAAACCAGACCTTGAGAGCCTGGTGGGTCGCGTTTGCAGGTTATTATTCCCAGGAGCAGGCCTTGAACACAGATAGCAGTTCAAACCAGCAGTCTGGACAGTCATCTCATTGTTGCCGCATTTGAACAAGACCCAAGGACAATGATTAGGATCCTTGACATGACTAGTTTGTGTTGGGGTATCATGGTCCTTAAACGGGCAGGGAGTTGCTCCTGCATCCTGGGCCCAAATCCTGATAATCCTTGGTTGGTGCCGGGGAGCCAGGTAGAGGCCTGGGCCAACACCTGGGCCGAGCAGGAGCGACTTCGCAAGGCTTGGCTAAGGATGTGCCAGGGAGGGTTGGTCTCCTTGGCAGAAGAGCGTGTCTTTTGGGTTTTGAACTGTGCTTTCCTGGCTGCCGGGAAGATATGTGTGCTACTTGAATTGGATAAGTTTTCGGGGCTTGCAGCCTCGACGACTTCACGGGGCTTGCGCAGCGTATGATTGAAGTGTACGTTTGTTCCATCTTCTTTGCTTATGGCTTATTGCCTGAGCAAAATTTGACATACGCCGCCCTTATCCTTCTTTGACCCAGTCGACTTTTCAACGTTTCGTTTCAATTTTGCTGCGATCTTAACCGCAAAAAGTCCTAGATCATGCCTCCAAGTAAAAGCAACACTTCCAAGCGATGCCGACAAAGTGGGCTGAAACGGATGCTTCAGACTGAAAGCTTTCCGGACTAGGCAGCCCGGGCCTGGGAGTCTGCGTGGCCGCGCTACAGGCCTCCGGGCTCAGATCAGACAAGTTGGCGGAGGTGGCATGTGAGGCTCATTTTCTTAGGCACCGTCATGAGAGCACGGATGGTGCCAAGAGAAAAGAGAGCACCATGAGTCAGCACAGGCTACTTACTACCTCAACACTCAAGCAGAACTTCCACTGTGCAAAACAGGGTTGGCCGTAGACACTTGCGCAGCCCAAGAACGAACTAGATTTCAAGATGCTGGACGGAACACTGTACAATCCTGAAAAACAACCTCCATGTGCTTGTATGTTATTGGATCAAGAAACAATGGCCACCATAAACTGACGTCCTCGGCTGCAACCTTGTTCTTGAGCGAATACAAGGTTCTGCGTGAAGACCCCTATATAGAAGGCCCCCTCTTTGACCTCTCAAGCTAGGGTATACCTGGGCATAGAACCTGGTGCATCAATGATGGGTGGGACATAAGCTGTTGCTCATTTCTAGACGGACCCATGCGGGATGATGACGTTCACGTTGTTACTAAAAAGCCCCAATATTTATGCTCCAGTGTCCTGAAGTATCCTGCTTAAGGGCAGAAGCCCTGTTTGAAGAGACGATCCTCGCTACACAAAGACAATCATGGAACACAAGTAGCATGGGAGCTTGAATTGAATGACTGCCAACAACATGTTTTCCTCATCTCTGTACTGCGGGATGATAAACCTAACCGCCCCCCCCCACCCACCCACCCCCCCGAAACATTTGTTCCAAGCAGCCTGGCTCCTAAATTCCCTTGTGATGACCTTTGCAAGGCGATCCCGAGAATACTCCTTGAAAAGCGGCCCCTCAGTAATGTTCATTAAGCACCAAAGCTTACAAGGTGAGCAAAGCCGTGGCTGCGGGCGCCATTTCTGAGAGCACCATGAGGGGTTTCTCAGATCATGGTCTCTTGTTCACTCCGCATCGTAGTGGCGGTGCGGCAGAGGGAAGAGCATTTCTCACAAGATTGCGCTTTAAAGGAATTGGGGGGCATTCAGATTTTTGTCTTGTCACGGGATGATTTGGGAAACCCTCAGTTTTCCTCACCCAAGGAGTGCCAGAGATCTGGGTGTAGAAGCAAAGCATGGGGTCGCAAAGCATGCAGCTTTATAACGCGGGCCATTCACGCTTGCATTGAGGCTCCAAATCCCTTATTAGTCCTTCTTGCCGACAAAAAATTCCAGACAGTTCTGAATTCTACTGCCCGGCTAGCCTGCTGGTTTTCAGCTCCAAGTGATTCAAAAAGCGCACGTCGCCTCTTTCCGAGAGCAAAAGTTTCGAAGCTCGTAGGCTACATGGATGAAAGATGTATCCAAGCTAGTTTGAGGTTCACTCCTTTCTTTGCTTTCTGTGGGTGCCCTTGCAAGGGCCATTTTAGTAACTTAGTAGGTTCTCCCATCATTTGCATCTGGTAACGCCAATAGCTTTGGCCCTATCTGGAAGCAGGTCAGAGATTCCAATTCCTCAGGGCAGAACTCTGCAAAATGGATTGTCTTCGTTCATCCGACAACCACCCGACGGTACAGTCGCTCTGTGAGCATATGATATATGGTGTCGAGTACCTGGATCTTGCATGGCCTGCCAGATTGCTGACAGTTGGTCTCGCAGCTCCGCAACAGTGCCCGAGCAGATGCCAGCAGAACAGCAACAACAGCAGACTTGTAGAGGCGATCACAAATTGACAGCAATGAAAACGGCCATTCATAACAGACTGCAATCATTGCGCCATTTTTGTTCCGTTTCCAGCACAATAGGGATGATCGCGCGCACAGCAGACATGAGCAACGCCTCGATGGTTTTCACGCTCAGCGCTACCACCGCTGCCCGCCAAGACAGCTAGTCGTGCAACGGCTATAGGAAAGCCATCTGTTCCCACCTTTCCTCGAATAGGAATCCAAGAGATTCCCTCCACAAAAAATTCTCCCAAAGGCTTAAAACTCCACATACACTGCAATTAAATCGCAAGCCTGCGCATCCCAAATCCCTCTAAGCCCCTATCCCGTAACCATTCAAGGGCAAACCAGGCTGCAGCTCGGAAAACTCCTTGGTGGGCACTGATTGCGCCGGATGAGTGCTCAGAGCCTGTGAGGTTCTCCAGCAGCAACAATAGCGACTGGTAAAACTAGTAGTGCTGTAAGATGGAAGGCGTTACGAAATACATTCGCAGCTGGATTGGGGGCAAAAGGCAAGGGGTCGGGGTTTCGGGGTATGATGAGTTCCCGTTTAAGTTGCGGGGGTTTGAGGAATGAAAGTCATATCAACAGCAGCGACAGCATGGCAACAACCAGCAACCACTGCCACTTGCATGAACCGCCGTCATAAACAACTCGCAACAACTACAACACCAGCGGCAGCAGCAGTAGTAGATGCAGCGGCTGATGCGAAATTATACTATCAAGCAGTAACCGTAGCAAAGACCTTCAGCCTGGAGGCAAGCCAAGAAGACATTGTGGGCATACCGTTTTTGCAGGAATCTTTTCAGGATTGGATACAAATACAAATCAAAGAAGCAGCTGGACTTTGCAAGCCCTGCATTTGATTGGAAACGTGAACTTCAGGTATGAATTGCGTGGTAAGATTCCTGCGAACACAATTGAATTCGGGAACGCTCCATCCTGCAAGGACTGCGCCAGACAAATCTTGGCAAGAAGTCATGCTGGAGTATCAGGAAGACGGGCCTCCCAAGCTCATGGCTGACCACGTGACCTGGCAGGTGTTGTAACATTTTGGCTCAACTCTAGGTCACTTTGAGCTTTGAAATCTAAGGGTCCTGCCAAAATTTGCCTCTTGTGTGAGCGGTGTGTGTCTCTGGATAAGATTAAAAAGATTTGTTTCGGGCTTGGTGTAGCCGACATATCAAAGAAATTGACATATTCGTCTTGGAGTGGCCACAACTCGGAGCTATGAACGTCGTGCTTAATTACTAAAGAAATATCAACCCTACACAAGTCCTTCGCCGTCATTATTGCGAAGTTTCGAGACAGCTTCGTATTCGGCGTTGCTGTACGTACCTGTTGTCTGCGCCGGTCAACAGATCAAGCATCTTCTCTTCCAGGCTTAATTCAAGCTAGGTTCTGCTTAACAAGCACCTAGCGCTAGGCGACATACAGCCTACTGAAGGACTTCTACCTGCCATTGGTTCACAGAAATCAGGAATTATCGCGCTTGAAGGTTCACTTCATGCTGACTTTGTCCGTCAGCAGGACGTCCCTTTCCTCACATCTCAGCATAGCTAAACGCAAAGCTGCCTCGAGAGATGTTCTATCCGATTCTATCCCAAACTGCCGGGCTAGAATGAAGCTGACAGGGGAAGAGCTTTAGATAGGCAGGTAGCAGCTTCCCCCAACCAGCAGCCAAGCTTGTACACACATAGTCACCAATGGCAGCTCTTCTCCAACCACGCTTACCTGCTTGCACGCAAAGATTGCAGGACCCTTCCTCGCAGTTATCCGTCGCTATCAAGATCATTGTATTCTTCTCGAAGAACTGCCCACTTGGCGGAGTTCCTTCGCTACTGCGCTACTTGACACGTAATCCCCCTTCAAATGCCAGCTCTGTCCACAATGGCGGAAAACACGTCTGACTCGCCCGCCTGTCTCGCTCAATTTGTACACTGAGATCAGATCAAGAGCCCGGTGACAGCGTCAGTTCGGTTTCACATTTTCAGCATGGTTCCAGGGGATCCAAAGCTGGATTTGGGAGACATCGCCACTCAGATGATACAAACAAATATCGCTCAATAATTTGCCAAAGCGGACACTCAAAAAGACAGCGTGCCCTGAAAAAGCGATGCACATGTAGGAGACCCGGCAGTCGCACTTTTCCAGTCAACGCCCCATCCTTCGAGACAGTGGATTAGCATCACATGGCAGCTCTCCTCAACTCTTGACTTCGTGGTTCGCTTGACGACTGTCTCGACATGACATGAGCAAATCTTGAACAGGGCTGTCTGAACGAAGCTCACATTTGTCCGCCTTAATAACATTTCTTGGTGTTGCAGCTGTAGCTACTGAATGCTGCTGTTGTTGAAGTCTGCTTCCATGGTCAGAAAAATGCCAAGTAGCTTAAGGAAATTATGTGACAAATTATGGATTCGATAGTTCTTTTGCCGCGTTCGTCTTGGTATTTTGAGATGAAAAGAGCCTTACTGACGCTATCCATACTTTGCCACTCCAATTGACGTGACCTCTACTGTCCAAGGTCTGTCTTCTTGCAGTCGCCAATAGGACTATACTTTGTGCTGCCAAGGTTGACCGTGGGAGCAGAGGGCCTGAATGCCGTCCCTGGGGTCCCTTTGTCAGCATGTTCTGCCCAAGGACTTTCAGCTGCTTTAGCAGTCTCCAAGCGAAGGACTCGCACGAGGTTGAAGTTTCTCAGTCGCCCATTGTTTCAGGAAAATGTACCCAACTTCGTTCTGAAGGCTCTCGTGGATATTCCATTTTGTGTTGTACGGTACTTGCTGTAGCAAACTGCAGTCACACCAGTAGTGTCAACAAGGTACCATGGTTAACGTTGGAGGAGTTCACGCGGCCCTGGATTAAGGCATTCTGATTCTTCGAGTTTGAGGGTTGGGCTCCTGCGTGCCCTTTGGCAGGACGATTGCTTTGCTGGGAAGTCGGAGGCATCTTCTTCGTTTTGCTGCAGGGCCTCAAGGTGGGATGTAAGAGTAGGGATGTAGTTTTCAGAGTTCATGGCCTCAAGCCCCTAGGGTTTCAGGCGTGTTTGAGCGCATCTTAGCTTTCATGTCCGTTGGTAAGCCCAACCCTTCTCGAGGGTTTGTTCACACATGTTTGTGTACATACATGTTTCTGCATGTGTGTTGATGTAGTTGCATGCACGCTCACAAGCTCCGCTAGGCTGATTCTTCGGCTGTACGAGCTGGACATGTGTCGAAGTCCGTCAGTACCTTTTCTGTTTTTGAAGCAAGAAAGTTCTTGATAACGCCATTCTCACTTCAGCGTAGCCAGCCATCTAGGCATGATTCGGTTCCTGAGCCCAGTGACGTTCGCGACCTGTGCATGCAGTTCTTTCAGATGCCCAAAGGGCCAGTGGAGGTGGAGTATCAGCTTTCAAGGTGTTCGGTGGCCATGCTGGCGATGGCCATGTTTAGCAATGTGGCGCTGTACCACGAAAAGTCAAACAAGAACGAGACCTGTGCCGCAGCATCACTAACAGCAAGGTATCCTGTGGATGGAACACACCCTGCAATACACCCTGGATTGGAAGCTATCTTGTTTGAGAACCTCAATTGGCGTTGGAGATCCTTGTTCCCTCTGCAGTCACCACCAGCGCGTGACAAAAGGCTGCATCGTCTTTTGGGAGGACGTCTGTTGAAGTCTCTGAGAAATCACACTGAACTGTGCACGAGGCAGGGACATACCTGTGCTGTCTACAGCCCGTGGGAGCCTAAAAGATGCTTTGCTCATCATCCATTGATAAAGGCATGGTCCCCATCTTGCAGGCACAACAAGCCTCAAATCCCAAGAAGACCGGCAGCCTGGGGCGGCATGGCCCTGGACTGGCTAGATATCCAAGTGAACTGCTCTGCTGAGATTTATCCAAATCAGGAGATAACGCGTTGGCTGGAATGTGCTGGTGTGGCATGGGGGCCTGTGATTGGCGAAGATTATTTTGAAAGCATCTCACTACTGCAGGCAGTTGCAGCCGCCACGACACCTTTCATAGTGGTGGAGGCTGGCTCCAACATTGGCCATTGGTCACTGAAGGCCGTTAAAGCCTTCCGACAGCGATTTCCGGTTGGAAGTGCTGGTTGCCATGTGGTGCTGATTGATTCGCAGATTCCGATGATCCAAGCGTTCGAGAACCTGCAGCGCAACGGGGTTCCTGACTTGTGCAACATCACATTGACCCAACATTTTGTAGATGCTGCGCTGCTGGATGGACTCATTCAAGCTTTTGGTCACATCGACCTGCTGCACGTTGACATCCAAGGAGCAGAGCTGAAACTGGCGCAGGAAAGCTACCTTCTGCCGACGCTTTGAACCATAAAGCACCTTTATTGTATTTGCGTGGGCAGCTGCCTTGATTTTTCTTAATTCTGATTCATCCTCGACTATGCAAGAGCTTTCCCATGTCGTGCAAGATGTGCTTGCAGGTTTGGGAAAGATGCTTGTAAATGGTTCTGGCAACCGGAGATTACCCCCTACCCCATTCATTAGCATGTTTCTTGTTGAGGGATGCGGGAAGGAACAGATTTCCATCCAAGCCAGCGCGAGACAGTGCAAGAGCAAGGTCTGAGAGTTAATATTCTTGCACTACAAGGCAGTAGCAAGACCCTTCCAGTGTCGTTGTTTTGTGCACGGTGCAAGTCCAGCCTCGTATGATCATCAAAACAACTGCTCAGATGGCCTTGCAAACGCATCCACAGATCTCTGTTTCCGATCCTGGCAGCTCCAAGGGTCTCTCCCCAAGATAAACTGCAGCACCGCTGTATTTCTTTCTCTATTGCCGCTAGCCAAGAGCGATGTTGCTAAGTTCTACATATATTCTTATGCCTGGCAGTATCTACTACATTACTACGTCTTAGCTAAGTCAGAACGTCTGAGGAGCGTGCGGCGGGTCCACGTGGGGACGCATTCGCCGGTGCTTCACCTTCAGACACGAAGCTGGCTGAAGGCCCACGGCTTCGAGGTCGAAGTCGACTACCCACCCATGACGTTCGTGAGGACAAAGTTTGGTCCCTTTCTCTTGAACGACGGAATCCTTGCCGCGCGGCAGAAAAGTCACAGTTCAGCAGGCGCATGGCTCTCAAAGGGTTGGTCAAAGGATGCCCAAGCGGTCGTTGTTCGGTCGACGGCTTCCATTGCCTGAGTCAAAACCTGACGCCTTGAAAGCCCGCCCTGAAGATTATCACCCTGAATCATTTCCAGATTCTGTTTCCTATGCTAACACGTTGCCCAAAGCCCTACGTACGTATGCACGTACGTATGTATGTATATACATACATATATACATACATATATATATACACATATGATGTATAGATCCCGGTGGATGTGGGCCCGAGCCTCCGTTGTCGAGGATGGCCACCTGCATCAGCTGGAGTTCCAGCAGCACTCGCCAGCAGTAGTAGTAGTAGTAGTCGTCGTCGTCGTCGTCGTCTTAGTCGTAGTCGTCGTAGTAGTAGTAGTAGTAGTAGTAGGCGCCCCCCCCCTACCAACTATGTTGGTTGATATTTCTACTATCAGAGCTTTGGGGGGAGGGGGGAGGGGGGGGTGGGGAGCGGGGGGATAATTGCGTATAAACCCA